>NKZA01000058.1:0-96692 GCA_002374405.1 Metschnikowia cubensis
GCGAGTGTTTCTTCGACGAATATGCTGACTCCCCTGCTTCGACTGCTATATTGGATGTGGTGGATGCTTTGAGGGATGAGGTGGAGATTCTGCTCAACGGATTGGATATTTCGGCTTGATGCCTAAGCTGACGTGACTGACGATATCATAAATGTGAATAGGTTTAATTGTAATTATATAGCCTAAGTATAGATATTTATTTGTAGATTACAATGTACCTATTGGATTGCTTGGATTGTATTGTAATTGCGATGTGTCTCTTGTGAATCGAAGTCTGTTGATGAACTTCATATCAGTTATTAAAATTGAGAAGTATGATTAGCTCTAATCGTGTAAGCATCGAATGTCTAGTGACAATGATAGACCACTGTTTAGTGAAAGTTTCTTGATTGTACATTTGGTGCATTTTTTCAACGTTAAGTTAAAAAGGAAAATTAATTATATATAATGAAATCTCTGTACGAAATATGTCTGAACAATTGAAATGTATGTTTTTCTCTGGGGTAATACTAAATCCACCAATAATGCAAATCGTGAATAAATTTGTAAAAAAAAAAAAAAAACTACGAAGAAAACACACAAAAGAATGACATAAAGCCACTTCTGAAATCTTATCCTTTGAAATTACTATAAATTATGTGATGTACTCTATGAGCGGACCGGATTATCATTGAAGTTGCAACCTTATCGCAGCGATCTCGCGCGGCACCAACTTCAGCACCATCAACGTGCTCCCCACTTCTCAGCATGTCCGTCAAAGAGGCATTCGCCCAGGTTCCCGCCTTCAAGGATACACGAATTGCATCTCTATATTCTGATTTCTCGCACCTCAAAGACTTTAATCCCGAAGGCTATGAAGCCAACTGCAAGGCGTGGAAGGACCTCATCACTCAATGCATCAGAAGCCACGCATTCAAGTCGAGTGTTTCAATCCCAGGTACTTTAGCATCGGCTTTTCTGTCGCCCAAATCAGGCGAACCGAAGGCTCTTCATATAGTCGTGGACCAGTTGGTCAAGGATAGAGTGTTGGTGCCGTGGTCACTCTTTCAATCGAGCTCCTTCTCTGCCAGCACCTCTTTGACAGACTACCTCTTCCCGTCTACACTTGTTCTGAGAAGCTGGACTTCACTCAAACTCTCTCTCTACACTCTGAAATCAGCAGGAAGTGAAGAGTATTTTATAGACCTCGCATGTTTGGCCGAGAAAGCCGAGGAGTTGCTCCTGAAGCTCCAGAAACAGGTGCTGCTCGCAGGCGCGTACCTGAGAAAGCTATTTAATGAAGAAACACTCATAAATAAGTTTCAAGAATTGGATTCAAACATCTCCACAATTGATGCAAAAGCCTTGATCATCTTTTTAACTAGAGATTCACGAAAAATCCAGATACTCAAGAAGGAACTGCCTGAGATCGAGACATACTTAAAGTTGGATGGTACACCAATCACAGAGAACGACATTGGTGTGGTCAACTTGAAAGCAGCAATAGAGAGAGTTGGTTCGCAAACAACTGCATTGGAGGAGAAGGTTGACAGTGAGATCCCCAGCCGCATCAAAACATTGCTCTCATCTACTAATGCAAAATCCGAAACCACCAGGTCTCGAATCAAAAATCTTCTCCTTCAAAAGGCTCGTGCAAACAAGTCTCTTGAACAGTCCTCAAACTTGTTGACTAAACTCACCGATATCTTGGATGAAATCGATAAGGCGAAGACGAATGCTGATATGGTCTCTACGTTGCAATCAGCCAAGAAAGCTCTCACTACCTTTAATGAGCAATCCTCAGTCAATGAAGTGGACGAACTTATGCTTGATATCGATGTGCAAATCTCCAAGACTAATGAAATCAGCGACTCTTTGGGTATGGCTCAAGACAGCGACGTTGACACCAGTGAACTTGACCGTGAGTTGGAGGAACTTGAAGCCGAGGAGTTGCTGAAGAAGCAAAGCACATCTCCAGCTCAAGTTCCATCAGAGGAAGAGGAAGTTCTCGAGAGGTTACGTAACATTCTGCTTAAGGAAACACCTAGCCTACACTCCAATGAAGCTTCAGAAGCAAAGACGGAGGAGAAGCTGCAAAAGATTGCTAATACTACATAATGTCTTGATGGCGTATTTAATTTCTAGTTCAGCTCAAGTATTTCAAAGATTAGCGATGGTAGATATGAGGATTTCTTGGAAGAACATGCCCTAGCCCAAGATTTGGGAGATTTGTTGAGTCAAGTTGAACAACTCCACTGAAGGGTCGTTATACTCCATGGTCTCAGAATTATTAAGTGTGCCTCTCGAGCTTTGGCCCTCGCTCAACTTCTTTATTCCATGCAAGATTGATTCGTTTTCCTTGATCAAAGCCTGGATTTCACTGTTATTGGACTCCAACAATTGCAAAATAGTCCATAATGAAATGTGCTCGAAAGTAGCATTTCTGCTTTGTAGGAACCTCAACAAGAACCCAAAAATACCTTCATTTGGCTGTGTCCAGTTGTCAAGAATGTAGTTTTCGTGCTCGTTGGAAACACGAGAACACAAGTTAGCCAAAGCAGCAGCTGAATTTCCGCAAACTTCTCCATTCTCGCTAAAAGTCAAAGGAATTAAAACGTCAATGATGTGACTCTCATAAAGTTTAGGCTTCAAGTCATCAGCCAATGCCAAAATAGCGAAACATGCAGAAATCTCCAGCTGTACCGACAAAGGGACTTTCAAGACCAACTCTTTGCACTTTTCCACAGCCCCAGCATTCAATAAGGCAAGTCTATTGCGCTCACTAGAGGCAGCCAAGTTTCTTAAAGTCGAGATGGCATGACATTGGATCTCCTCCAGGTCATTGTAATCTAATAGAGCCACCAAAGGCTTCAAGAACCCTGCCTCGATTATCAATGCTTCATTAAGTGGATGAATGGAAATGTTGCGGATACAAGCGACCGCAGCCAAAATTAGTGGTTGGTGGTTGCATGTTAATAGCTGCACCAAGTAAGGTAGACCCCCAGCTCTCACAATATCAACTTGATAACCAGAATCAGAAGCCAAATTTCTTAATGCAAGGGTTGCTTGGCACTGAACTCTGGGAGACGGTGAGTCCATCAAACTCACCAAATGACCGACGAGTTTTGGCTCAGTTGCGGATAACTTTTTTCTGTTCAGATCATCAACTGCAATATTTGACAAAGCGGTGGTACAATAGTATTGGACATCAGCATCGTCACTCGACAACAAAGACACGAGAACAGGTACAGCGCCTGCGTTAACCAATTCTTGTCTATTCTCGAGCGAGTGAGTCATGTTCAACAATGCACCTGTGGCATTTCTCTGGACACGTATATCCTTCGACTTGGCCAATTTGGTCAAAGGTATCAAAGCCCCGCTCTTAGCAATTCTGGACTTATTTTCGTCTTGCGTAGCCAAGTTAGTAATGCAGCCAACTGCGTTGCATTGCACCTCGATATTGGAAGACATCATCTGTCTGATCAAGGGTTCAATCCCACCCATTTCAGCAATCAAAGACTTATTTTCATTATTCACAGCCAAATTGCCCAAGGCTCCACACGCAGCCCTCTGCACTTCAGTATCATTGGATTGCAAGAGAATCAAGATAGGCTCTAGAACATCTCTGTTCACCTCACGTACATCCTTCTCCGTTATTTCGGCAAAGGCCAAGGCAGCACTTCTCTGCAAATCGATATTCTCGGAATAAACCAACGTCAGCAAGGATCTCAAAGGTCCGTTACTGAAGAAGTCGACGTCAGATCTGTTCTCCAAGTATTGTAAGAGGGCAGATATTGCCTCCCTTTCGTTCTCGGCTAGCAAGAGTGGTGGGTATTTGCCGTCCCCATTTGAAGGATACAAACAACTGCAGCAGGCCCCCATCTCAGGAAGATTGATTAAAATAAAGAACCAGTATGAGTGTTTGGGGTTGGAATTGTTGGATGCTCACAAACACAAAATTGCCAGCAATAGCAACTCCAAAATAGTTCCGGTGAATACGAGATATATCCAGGAAATATCAGAGTATCAAGGAGCCAAAATTCTTAAAGCCCGGGTATCAGAACCACGAAGTTGCTGTTTGACGAAGTGGGTTTTCTCGTTTTTTTTTTTGCTTAATTCGCTTGACGAGAAGGATCGCAAAAGGAATTGAGCGAATAAGGTTCAGGAGGTGTATTCAAGAGTGTCGCAAAGAAACCGGAGATGGGCGAGGTTCTGGTTTGAAATTTGGAAGAAGCTACGCAAACTGGTGGTAGGTCTCGCAATCACTTGACAAAGGACTACTTCGTGGCACGCCTGGCGTCTGCCCTCGCTCAGGCGCTAGCTGGGGTGTGCGGGGCACAAGAAGGCTTAACGCAAAGGTGAGCGTCCGGCAGGTACCGCGCTTGAAGAGGAAACTTGCAAGCCCGAAGTGTGCGATAAGACTCGATAGACGCGCGGCGTGGGGCTACAGCAATAGGTGGGCAGAGTTCCCATTTAGGCGACTTCCTCTCTTGGAAAGGACGTTTGATGTGTCAGGAAAAAAAAGAAGTTTTTGCCGCCTGTGGGGGGTATGGAAAAAGTTGGGTTTTTTATAAGTGGTTGCTATAACCGCCTACAAGTACCGTGACTTTAGGGTCATACACAGCCGGCAGACGGGGAAACGGTACTTTGCTCCACGTCGCGCTAAAACAGGACTAAAACTGGCAAACCAACCGTGCTCACGAAATTTTGGAGTGAGAGGATTGTTTCATCGGTTTAGCCAAGTTTTTTCTGCTTCCCGAGGAAAAAATTGTAGACAATGACAGAAATTCCGTTACGATTTATGTAATGCCAGAAGCAGAATTTGACTTTAAAAGCAGAATTTAGTAGAATTCATGCTTCAGGCAAAGTTGTAGAAAAATGGTCTCACCAAGAAACGCTGCCCAGCCTTTTCTGATTCACTTCAAGGCATTTCATTTCCAAAGCTATACCCAAAAAAATTAAAAAGGTCTAATACTTGGTCACCAATAGAAGCAAAAAAAAAAAATTTGCGGAAAAGGGCGTGTGGTCTAGTGGTATGATTCTCGCTTTGGGTATGTAGGTTGAGAAACCTTCTTCGAATTTGCGAGAGGCCCTGGGTTCAATTCCCAGTATGCCCCTTTTTTTTAACTTTCTGGTCTTTTCCCACCAACAAAGCCGATTTAGGTGGAATGATTCGAAATAAACTTCAATACTGTGCAAGTGTCCCAGAGATGAAATTCCGTGTCATTTTCACCTCTTGCTGCATCGAAATGTCCGGAAGGATCTTTCGCGATCCCCGGATTATGGGTCAGCAAGCCGGATTCCGCTCTGGCCGCACTTTTTCTTAGCACTTAACTTGCGGAAAACCACCCTCATAATTAATCTTAACATCACATCCAACAAAAAATGGGTATCAATAATCCAATTCCCAGAAGTTTGAAAAGCGAGTCTAAGTATGTATTAGCTCATCTAGTCTTTGCAAGTGCCTTATCAAGCACTATTTATTGACCTGAAGCCATGGAGGGGGTGTTTTATACCTACCTGGTATCTTGCATAATATAATTTGGGTGGCCAACGTATGAGTCAGCTACTTGCGGACATTACTAACATTTCAGAAAAGCAGCAAAGGTATTGGCGAGTTTTGTCAAGCCAAACCAGTTGGCAGGTCCCGATCAGGTCATTCCTCCCGAGGTCTTGAGGAATGCAAAGGGTTTAGCAATTATAACGGTGTTGAAAGCGGGGTTTCTTTTCTCGGGAAGAGCTGGATCTGGAGTTATCGTGGCTAGATTGCCTGATGGAACCTGGTCTCCACCTTCAGCAATTGTTACCGCAGGAGCAGGAGTCGGAGGCCAAATCGGGGCTGAGCTCACGGACTTTGTATTTATCCTCAATACTGCTTCTGCAGTGGAATCGTTTGCCCAATTGGGATCTGTCACTTTGGGCACGAACTTGTCTGTGGCTGCTGGGCCCTTGGGAAGAAATGCAGAGGCTGCTGGTACTGCCTCATTGAAGTCTGTTTCTGCAGTGTTTGCTTACTCTAAAACCAAGGGGCTTTTTGCTGGTGTTTCTTTGGAGGGTTCTGCTATTCTTGAGAGAAGGGACGCCAACAGAAAGTTCTATGGAAGCAATTGCAAGGCCCGAAATATCTTGAGTGGTCAGGTGGAGAATGTGCATGGGTGCGAGCCACTTATGAGAATCTTGGAAAGCAGGGTGTTCTCTTCCAGAATTTCTGACGATGACTTCTATAATGACGACTACTATGACGACATCCCAGATGATTTTTCTGACACCACTTCCGACTACTCTTCTCGCCAGTACAGAGCTTACAACCAAGGCAGTAGGAGGTACTCTGATGAATATGGCTACTCCGATGACGAATACTCCGATGAAGCCCCAAGTCGCCGGCGTGCTGGATCAAACACTGCTTCTCCTTACAGAGCCAATGACTCTAGAGGTGGGCCCCGTCGATCCGCCTGGGAGGATAACATTTACGATGGAAGCACCAGTCGAAGACGTGGTGATGACGTCGACAACTTGGGGTCGAAACTCAACAAGACAAAGCTTTCTAGCTCTACCACCAGTCCAACAAGACCTTCTTCGAGTAGCAAACCCAATTTCGGTGGCCAACAGAAACCCAACTCAAACCAGGCAATTGCGCTCTACACCTTCAAAGGTGAACAGCCCGGAGACCTACAATTCAAAAAGGGTGATGTGCTAGACATCATACACAAAACCGATACTACGGACGATTGGTGGACTGGAAAAAACTATGGCCGCAGCGGAATCTTCCCCGCAAACTACGTGGAGTTGATTTAGAGCTACTGAGTTTTACCGTACGTGACACACCAAAATGATGCAATACATGATGTTTGTATAATATAAAGTGATGGGGTAAAATTATAAACTAGGCTTGATTTAGAGCTTCAAGACTTCTTTCACGAAATGCTCCACCACCACTTTTCCTTCATCGAACGCAGGGTCTTCGTGTCTGTAGATCACCGCCGCATGTGTGGCCTTTGTGTGTCTTATAATGACGGGGTATTTTTTCCACTCCAACTTGTTAAGGTTGTTGACGATAGTTTCCTGTGTCTCAGTCAACTTGACATCGAAATTGGCCTTTGATTTTCCTCGAAGATCAATCAAAGTCCGCCCAGAATCGGAAAACAGATGGTCGCTTTCATTATCGAACTCGGGCTTGGATGTCGTCTTTTTTTGTTTTAAAACACTGTACTGATACTCCGAGTAGTTCTCGTTACTCATGGCATTAAGGATAGACTCCACCAAATTGTCTGTTTGGTCCCTGACTCTCTCGCTGATTCCAAACGACAAACTAGATTCGTGAGAGTTCACTTTGGAAAGCGAATAATCTTCCAAGTGGAGGCCCTTATGATCCTCCTCGCCGTAATCAAGAGAGTTGCCTATGGTATCGTAGAGCACCTGAAGACTTTCGGCGCCCTCCTTCGAAAAGTCCTTCATTCTCTTATTGAGCATTATTCTTTGACAGATTGTGTTCCCTAGGACGTAGAGACCATAGAGAGGAGCCAAGAACACAAAGTATAGGGTGAGCTTCAGCCATAGTAGGGTCTTCAGCAAGAGCTTTCGGGATGAGAACTGCTTCACGGGAGCCTCAACCTTATTGAACTCAAGCAGCTTGGAAATGTCAATGACGGTAGGCTCATATCCCTCAACGTATCCCAAGGCATAAGCACTGGTTTTCTCGTTGACCATGAATTGAAACGGGTCAATTGGCGAGATGGATGTCGTATACCATGCGGTACGCCTATCGTTGATGGCATTCGCATACAAGTGCCTGTGATCGAATAGTTTTAATGCCTTGTAGAATCTGGAGGAAGGATCAGCCATCCACCCAAGCAATGGCTTCTTGGAGCCGCCAATTACCATGTCATCCTTGAGAAACATTTGTTTTCCAGTGTGCACTAGCACATATGGTGCCACAAAATTATATATTCGTGCCGATACAGACGAGCTAGTATTCAAAGCACCAACATTGGGAGTGCAGAAGGTGGTGAAGTGGCACGGATGAATGTTGTCGAAAAATCCACGGTGATATAGAACGCCCAAAGCGTATCGGGAAACTAATCCACCCATTGAATAGCCTATAAGTGAGAACTTCGTGACGTCATCGCCGTTCTGTTTCAATTCTTGGACATAATCCCAGATCTCGTCGGAGATACGCTTTCCATTGACATCTACGCCATCGTAGGTCAAATAGCCCGCGTGTGAGCCCGTCTTATATACCACCAAGCGTTCTTCTGGGTCTGCCGGAGAGCACTGGTGTTCAATTTCATTGGCGAGGTAGTTCATATGGGAAGGGTTTCCCCAAATGCCATGAACTAAAACCACCAAATGACAGGGCATTTTGCTTCAAAATATGTGTTAGTTAATGATGAGTGGCAAATTTCAGACCAAAAATAGGAGGAGCAAATGGTATGGGAGCATGTGCAGAAGAGAATGTGGGTAGCATCAGGTGCGAAACTGGGGTAGCTAGCATGCGCTCCTGTCGCATGCCACCTTGATAAGTGCATGAATCAATAACCATGGGGATGTGATTTTCAAAACTTGATTGGGTATGGATCCGGCAAGAAAGAATCGCCTATTGTTGCATAGGAATGATTCTACTGAAATGGACGGTGAAACTCATGGAGGTTACACGGAGGTGCCATGAGGTCAGAGGCAGACGTTATGTTGGGGTGTATTTCATGCAGGAAGGAACCAACATTTGGACTTTCAAGATGTCGATAAGACAGCTATAAAATACTGTGTGAATAAGAGCAGTAGTTTTTCTCTACACTCAGTGAGGCTTTACCCCTAAAAAAACGAATAAGTCCATCAATTGACTTCCCACTTACATTTCTCCCCACTACAGACAGTACATCAATGAAGACACTACATATATAAGGCATGGCCTTGCATCAATAGAGAGCTCACGTCAATTAGCAAATTAGTCCTTTGGAGTAGAATATCATATATCCAATAATAACGACATGATGAACGCAGTAGTTGGAAGGAAAAAGGTCAGATTTATGAACATGCCATTTATGGCCATCTATATCGAGTACTCGCTAATACAGGGTTGCGACTCTTAGATGCATTGATGGTCTAGCATACACCACCTATACTAACAACACCATACTAACAATAGCATAGTACAACCGAGGTGCAAATGTAACAATTGAACCACTTGAAACTCACAATTACTTTCTTTTCTTTTAAAAAAAACACATCTCCGTCTTTTATTTATGTACAAGATCATTCATTCAAAGCATTTGGCAATCAAAAGACCCGCAGCCACCCCCACATTGAGCGAGTCCACCAAGTCATCGCCCAGTCGGCCCTTATCCAAGCCCACCAAGAAATCCGACCGCAACTTCATATTGGCACGCACTCCCGAGCCCTCACTTCCCAAAATCATCAACATAGGGGCTGCATGTAAAAGCCCCGGCAAATCAGACGCTTCAATGTACTTGTTGGTCACGTGCTCCCGGTGTTTCTCTCTCAAGATGGCCAAGTCATCCTTGCTTTGCCGAGAGCTGGTGGTCACAATATTCCAGCCGTTGCGCTTGGCCGACTCCACGAAATGTAAACTCCGATCTGCCTTGTATATGGGCATGAGGTCAAGCGCGCCGGCTGATGCTTTGGCAGCAACGGGGCCTAAACGAGCAGACTCCGCGTTGGGAATCACAAGGAAGTCTGCACCAAGGAAATATGCCGACCGGATAATATTGCCCAAGTTCTGGGGGTCGGTGATTCCATCCACAAATATGCCTAGGGGGTATTTGTTGGCATTAGCCGCCGTTGTTCTCACCACATGGCACGTTTTCACCACCGGCGAATCCGTCTCCTCATCGTACACTTTAACATTGTACAGTCCTTCAGTTCCGTCAAGGGTCTTGTCAAGTTCGTACACCTCTGGAATGCGCAAGGGCTTGGTTTCCAAGACAACGCCATTGTGCACGCCGTTGGAGCTCAAGGTGTTCATTTCACCTTTAGATCCCTTCTCCACAACCCGGACTCCATATTTCTTCGCAAGCAGGAGAACTTGCAGTACACTTTCCTTAGACTTTTGGATGTAGAGGGTACTGAAGGCTTCTCGCTTACCTGCTGTCAACGCGGACATGACTGCGTGAGTGCCAAAGAGGTACTCAGCAAGAGGGTTCAACGCCGCCCGGGGCTTCCTGTAAGAATCGTAGTCGTCGCCCATTTCGTGCTTCCTTCTCTGCTCGCGGAGCGACCTTTGCCGGGTGACTTTGTCATCCAACTGCTTTCGCTTTTCGGGCGAGATGTTGCCATATTTCCGTATGAAGTATTCGTGCTTGGAGATGTTCAACTTGTCCCATATTTTCTGCTCCGGCTTCCGGTTGCTACCTGTATTGAAGGAATCTTCAAATTTCTTGAATCCTTTCTTCAGATCATGCAGTTTGAACACTGGCTTGATGGCTTGGCGGATACAGCTAGTGTGGAACCTTTTCATGGTAGTAGTGAAGCGATGCGCATCGAAAGCGTTGCCCCGAAAGTTGCAATGCGCACCCTCTGGCTTTTCGCTTCGTATACATGATTCCTACATCGCATATTGTGGTCACTTAAATAATTCTCTATTTCGTTTAAAACAAAACCCCTTTCGTAGAGGGCACGTCGTCCGTGCCGTTCAGGCTAATTGCCTCCTTGATGGCGATAGCCAATGCCTTGAATGCACTCTCTGCTCTATGGTGGTCGTTGAAGCCCCGGAGGCAGTCCACATGGAGGGTGAGGGCAGCTCCCTGAGCAAAGCTCTCCAATACATGGGGAATCATTTCCGTTGATAAGTCGCCGATCTTCTCACGCTTTAATCCCAACTCTACTACGGCATATGGTCGGTTGGAAAGATCCACAACGGCCCGACTCAATGCTTCGTCCAATGGAGCGAAGCCAGAGCCAAACCGCTTGACCCCTCGTACATGGCCAAGTGCCTTGTGGAAGGCAAGACCTAAACTGATTCCCACATCTTCTGCCGTGTGGTGATCGTCGATATGTAAATCACCTATGCACTCAACGATAAGCGACCAGCCCGAGTGCTTGGCTAGAGCATGAAGCATGTGGTCCAAGAACCCGATTCCGCTTTGGACGTTGATCACCTGACTCAGTGTCTTTTGAGCAGCATGTTCTTCGTTGGTCTGCTTGTTGTTAAGGATCGACTGATCCAACGCGATGTAACCTCCATCAAGAGAAATGGCGATCTGGATTTTGGTTTCGTTCGTATCTCTAGATAGAGTAGCGAAGCGGGCCATTTGGGGGTTGCTTTGTTAGTATTGGTAATGAGTGAGAAAAGTTTGGGGAAGAGGCATAATGCGCATATATCTCAGCCAAATTCCGCCCACCAAAGTTTCATCCACACCAAAAGGGCCCTACTAGCGCAGCATCAAACTTGGCAGTCCCCTATTTGAGCAAACGAAAGATTGAGCTCTCAAATTCCAATCTTGGAAAAGAACGCTAAGTTTTTTTTTTTTTCTTTTTTGAATATGTATCGCCGGCGAAAATCCAACTTTTTTTGCTTAAAGCAGAAATTCTTGCATGGTGTGTTGGCACACTGATCATCTGATAGCTCACTTCGCACTTCTTTGCCAGAAAACCCAGAAGTCCACCACTATTGTCTACTGACTGCACACATACACCTGAGCACTCAGGCAGCTGGGCTTTCGTGTTTAACAATAGTGGGTTTCGAATTAGTTGGCAAATTTGCCTAGACAAATTCCTCGAATGCCACAAACCTCCCCAAAACCCCTTCGTCGTAAAATAGCGTCTTTGCTTTCTGCTCTCTACTTGAAGCTTCCTCCGCATTCGGTGCATCTTCTTTCTTAGGCGCGACCCACTGTATTCAGCTGCAGATCCTGGCTACCGCGCCTTCAAATTTCATACTGGTACACTTTCCTTCACTACCAGATCTCTGTTTTGGACGCCCAACGTGCTGGCTTTCACCATAATCCATTGGAACAACTCTGCAGGATATCGCTGTACACCAGCCTTAGTTTTCAAGCTCTTATAAACATTGGCAGAAGTTCCAAAGGCGTTCTTCTGAACTCTCTTTCCATGCAAGAGAAAGTACTCGATCTCAAATTCCCCTAGGTCCTTGGCCTTGAAAACACTCCTCCACTTTCACCATGCTAAGTACTTCGTCTTACCAAAGAACAAAGGTCATCGGCCAGGGCAAGTTCGGTGTTGTCTACAAAGGGTATCACAAGAAAACTGAAAAGGTTGTGGCCATCAAGGTGCTAGAGCTAGACACGAAATACGATGAGGTGGTTGACGTGCAGCAGGAGATCCAGTTTCTTGCCGATTTGAAAAACTGCCCGAACGTCACCCACTACTATGGCTCTTTCTTGGAAGATACCAAACTCTGGATCATCATGGACTACTGCGCTGGCGGCTCCTTAAGAACTCTTTTGAAAGCTGGTACTTTAGAAGAAAAACATATAGGAGTCATTGTGCGGGAAGTACTCATGGCGCTACAAGCCGTCCATAAAATCGGTGTCATCCACCGAGACCTCAAGGCGGCCAACATTCTCATCACAAATGATGGCCAGGTGCAAGTTTGTGATTTTGGTGTTGCGGCGCAACTCACGGCAAACTCAAACAAACGTACCACCATTGCAGGAACTCCTTTTTGGATGGCTCCAGAGGTCATTCGCGAGGGTGATAACTATAATGTGAAAGCTGATATTTGGTCTTTAGGTATAACCATCTATGAGCTAGCTACAGGAAATCCTCCATACTCTGAAAAAGGTGCTTCTTGGGCGATGGCCATGATTGAAAAGCAGGCTCCTCCCCGTTTGGAAGGTAGAGAGTACCCGTTGGCTTTGAAAGAGTGCATTGCACTCTGCTTGGACGAAAACCCCGAGGAGAGGCCTTCTGCTGACGATTTGATGAAATGCAAGCTCGTGAAGCAGTATAAGAATTTTCCCACCTTTGTTTTGAAGGAGGTAATTTCTCGGTATCTTCTATGGAGAGACCGCAACTCTTCTAGAGACTCGGTCTACGTGCATCCCGAGGATGCAAACAAAAACACCGAGCCTGGCTTGGAGGTGAAGTGGGATTTCGACTCCTTGAGCTCCAGGGAATACATTGTCGAAAACGATATTGATCTAGAAGTTGCCGAAGATTATGACCATTCTAAAGATAACGACTACACCATGAACGCGGACACCTTGCACTACAACGCCCCCACCTTTCGGTTGAATGATACTATAACAAACGGCAACTTTTTACTGGTGACAAATTCGACAAGTCACTTGGGTACGGGCGATGAGCGTGGTCTGTCCCTTCAATATAACTCTAGCACTCAGGCTACCTCCAAAAATGGGTCTCATTCTGCCAAGAACGCCACCTCCCCGGTCCCCAAGTCTTTAATCTCCCTTTTTGAAGAAGAAGACGACGAAGACGAAGGTATAGCGGGCCAAGGCTCTAACTTTGAGATTCCTCGCGTCCCTAGTCATGGTATGCTGGAATCATTGCTCATGAGCTCACCAACAATTGAGATTCCCGACATGGAAAGTTTGTCGAAACTAGCTTCAGCCACAAGAAATCAGTCTTTATCTGTTCCCCCGCATAAAGCACAGTCTACCCACGCTTCGCCCCAACACAACTTTCCAACCCTTGATAAACCACCGGCCTTAAATCAATCTCTGTCGAACGGAAGCATTACTGAGCCCAGGGTGAGTTCTCCAACGAGCGGAACCAAACCTCGCAAACATACAATTTCCAATACGGGTAGCTCACTATCTTCTGGTGCCCCCTTTTTGGACCCGGCTGCTCCACGGACTCCACCTTATGTTCAAGATCACACCAACCATCACTCTGAAAAGGGCTCGCCCACTCCTATGTTGAACGGCTCAAACGTTACACACCCTGAAGCTTCTTCCAACAACAGCCCGTCTAAGTCCATGAGAGCACTTCATTCTACCAACAACCCCATGCTACAGCCCATCAATTTCAAGCTTCATAGCGAGCCTTCTTCAGCTAAGCATGCAGGCAGCACAACGAGCACGTTAAGTACGACGTCAGGCTCTCAGTCTGTGCTTTCCGCTTTAGGCAGCACTGCCAGTACAAATGGTTCGAGTATCGAAGCACAGATTGTTGCAAAGTGCAAGAAGGAAAAACCAACGCTTCGCATCCAAATGCCCGTCCCGTCAACGTCATTTAACCCGCTTTCAGCTTTGACTGGAGATGTTGGTGACTCAAAACGTTCCGACAGCAACGTCAACCAATTTGGCATCAATCCATCTTTGGTGGGAAGTGTGACATCAATGACGCCTGTGGCTGAAAAGGATAATCAACTACATGACGGCGTGGAATTCAAGCCCCGAATGATGGATTTGGGTGGAGCAGCAGCTCGCTCCAACTCTCAAAAGAGATCTGTCACTACACCGGGCCCGTCATCTGCGCCAATTTCAGGTTCGTTCAGCACCTCGGACTTGGGACTTTCTCGGAATCAATCAGTGTCTAAGTCATCCATGAGAAAGATTCTGAGATTTCCAACTATTCCACCTTTGGATGGAGACTTGTTTATGGACTCAACTCCTAAAGCCAAAATAGTCAGCGAGTTGGAGAATTTGGTGTTGTTATTCAAGCAGGGCCTTGATTCGCTAGAAGAGTCCTTCTAATTGGGCCACACCGCTCCTTGAAAAGAAACCCTGCATCACATACAAATAAATCAATACAATATTGAAGAAACAAAAAAAGAAGAAATAGTAACAAGGAAACAATGTTATAGCAATAACTAGAGCTGAACAAATGTGAGTTGAACAAATTATGGATTACACCATGTCGTGCGCGACTCAACTTCAACTTCATGAAAGTCAGTAGTATCTCAGGTTAGAGAGCACGTTAACGCCTTCACCAACCATGCCACCTCGAATGAGACGTCGTATCACGACGGCCAAAAGGGAGGAGATTGAGAATGAGCAGAAAATTCTAGATAACAAAATCGTCCGTCCGTTCGAAACCTTAAATGGTCTTCCGATCTCATACAACGAACCTCCATACGGAAACTATGAGGAAATCCTCAAGAACCCCCTCACCATCAAGGATTCTGCCGTTCTTTACAATTCATTGATCAGATCCAGAAACACATACGTCTACCATGCGCCCATGTTTAAATTACATTGGGTCAAACAAACTACCTACGCCAAGAAGCTAGCAGAGATGGACAAGGAAAAGCAAAAGGAGATCTTGAAGGACTCCAACAACAGGCGAAGATTTGCCAAGGCAACCACCAACTCTCTAGAGGCGCGAACCAGAACTCCGGTATTGAGCCCAGATGTCAATGCCAGAGATGTCATGTCCAAGTTGTGTGAAGCGTCCATGACTCTTGGCCCACATACCATGGATATCCGGATTTTTATTGCCAAGGATGCGAGGTCAGAGAAGTCGCGAGCCATTGATGAAATCAAGAAATTTGGTGGCAAACCGGTGGAGTCGGCACCTGATTCTCTGCCCAGTGGATCGGTGAAACAAGAAGACGGAAGTCGACCCAGTACGCAGGGCTCATACCCACTCAAGAGCTCACCTCCGATTGGCATGAGCCCCTTGCTGAGGCCATATTCTTCAATCGGAAGGCCCAGTCTTTCTGCACCCCAAGTGCAACCTCCGAGCCTGAATTCTGAAAAAGAGACTACAGCGGCAAGTGGGAAACAGCCACAGGCGAATGACATACCACAGAATAAACCAAGCATTTCTGTAGGAGACAAGCCTGACTTGACACTCCAAGGTGCAGGATCCAATACAATACCTGGCGAAAGCAAGGACACTGAGAAACTGAATATTGAAAATGACCAGAAGAATGAATCTTCAGATGCAGAAAAGGCCGCCCCAACTCCCCTCTTTAGTGGCCAAAGAAGTCCTGCTATCAGCAACTCGGATAATATAATCATTGGTGCCCGAGGCTTCAGCTCCAAAGCAGGTAATTCGTCTAGTGGGTCAAGTGTTTCGGAGGCTGAAGAGAAACCTACTGATGTTCATCCACCAAAAGCCTCTGATGGGCCTCAAGAAAGCAAGAAAACCATTCCCAATGAAAAGGTTAATAAGCCCAGCACACAGATTTCTGAACCAGATCTGTCTGCTGGCAGCAAACCAGAGGTGTCTGGATCGAAGGCACCAGCCCCAGCCAACCGTCCTTCGCCTGCAAATCTACAGTCCGTTGAAAATACCATTATGATCTCCAACTTGAATGCCATTGCCAAAGTAGATCTCTCCCTTAATGATCTCATGAAAGAAGTTGCTCTGGGAAAGGCCTCAGAGGTGCAAATATCTACGTTCAAAAGATACATTGAGCGTGCAAAGCAAATGGGCCCTCAACCCCACCACGCAGAATTATATTTTTCCAAGGGCCTTCCACTCCCTCCAAACTTCCCAAAACCTTACCAACCAAGGCCCATTGAGAGACGGCCGCCTCCACTTCCGAGATTGAAGGTGCATAACCCCATGAAACTCACTGCTTTCCAAGAAAAGTACTTGCATAATGCAACGCTTGTGTTTGAGTTTCTTGAAAACCCTAATGTGAGGTACATTATTCCACAAGAGTCCATCTGTGAGGTGCTCGACCCAGAATACCCTGCTCCTGCCGACGCTGAAGAGGGAACAGACTTCAATGATGTTCTTTTCAGTCACATTTGGATCCATAACGTTGAAGAGATGGAAGCTTATGAGCAAAAACTACGTGAATACGAGGCTGAAGTAGCCAAGAGAAATGAGGAGGAACGACTTCTAAAAGAAGAGGAGGAGAAAAAGAATAAGGAGCAAAGTGAAGCAGCAGAAGGAGGTCAACCGGAGGAAGCCCCGCAGCCAGATGTCAGAGCCCTGAGGACAAAGAAAAAGGCACCTCCTCCTAAAAAAAAGAAGCAGTTGGTGGCTCCAGAAGAGCCAACCGTCAGATACACGGCTTTCTCGTTTACTGTGCACAACATTCCATCACGATACATTCCCATCGTCAAAAACAGTATGAAACCACTCAAGCAAGTGCAGGAAAAAATGCAGAAGATTCTATCCAATGGAAACAGAGTGACCAGTTTCTACCTTTGGTACCAAGTGGATGCAAGGTTAGATGAGGGTTTCGCTGAAGACTTGAGAAATGCTGCGGTGGAGGAGGAAAAGAATATGACAGGGTTTGTGCCTCCTGTCGAAGCAAAGAAGAGGAAACCACGGGACTACAAAGCCATGCGGGCCAAAAAACTTAAGGAAAGCGGAATGGGTGAATCTCCTCCTACAACTGGATTGCCTCTGAAGGCTGAGAATGGTACACCTTTTAATCCTGAAAATGGGACCCCTCCCAATCCTGAACAAGGCATTGATAGACAACTAAAAGAATCAGGTCTGGGCACCCCTGTTGGAACCACGCCTAATGCTTGAAAACTCGAAGAATTAGCTATAAATAGCTCGTTTGCTCATATTTTGTTTAGGATTTAATATATACAGGCCCATCTCAGTTTCCTGGCTTGGAGAGTATGTTCATAAGAGTGATCACATTTGATTGGAGCTCATCTTGGTTTCTCTCGTAAATACCTCTTGGATTAGGGTTGGATGGTGGATATTTGGATGGCGACATGCCAATGTCGGAGCTTTGCATCCACGAGCCAACCTTGACACCGTCCACCAGCATGCGCACTGATCCGTTAGAAGTCATTTGGGCATCAGCAACCTTGAATGGGATAATAAATTGTCTAGAGTGTTTTCCTGGAGCATTTCTGATGTAGTTGGACTGCAACAAAGTGGTTCTCTCGTTCACACGGCTGGTGATACCACCGATAGCAGCTTCATTGTTTCTAAGTAGTCTTCCAGGCACGATAATACCGTGCTTCACACCATTTGGAGTATTGGAAAGTCTCCCCGTTTGAAGAAAAGAAAGACCAGCAGTACCCTGAACTCCACCTCTGGAGCGGCTTCCCATTTTAGGACCGCTATTCTTGGTCAAGTCTTTGATCGAGTGTTCCCTCTTGACTATGCTTGGAGACGAAGAGATTAGGTCCTTCAATAACTGATCAAGCTGTGGGGTAGGAGTTTTCAGCAACAAAACATTGGGGCTATTTTTAAGAGCCCACTTCTTGAACTCCGCGTATAAGTTGGGGTTCTTCGCAAGAAGCTTCTTGACCTCACTCAACGACACATTCTGGTCCAAGTTGAGCTTATCAAGAATATTGCCTCTTGGCACAAAATCCCTATTATTTAAAGCGGTATTGCCCTCCCAGGCGAAGAGAGGATTCTGCTTTGGGTTAAGCTTCTTCAAAACAATCCCCGACTCCTGGAACCGGATTCTGGTGTAATGAGGACCGGAATATTTCTCGACATCAGGCATATTTTTGAAGTTATCAATATCGTTAAAAGCAATGTGAGACCGGCCGATTTGCTTGGGAAGAGCTGATTTCAATCCAAAGTTGGATCTTTGGGCACTCTCTTTTGGGGTGTAGATGACCTGGTGTGTGGGCGTCGCCACCATGGGACCTCTCAAGTGCTTGCTGGTGGGAGTAGCCACTTGGGCCAACTTGGAGTTTTTGAACAACCGAAACAACTCTTGATTATTCATGGCTGTGGTGTCGGCGCTGTTGGGTGACTATTAAGCTGGAAACTGCGTGTGCAAGATTTTTTCCTGGTGGTGGTGGGTGGTGTATTGGTGCGCGGAACTAACCTAACAGGCGTAAGCAAAAGTCACACCAAAGCGGCCCACCTCTGGAGTGCGAGTCACCTTGTTCAAGTTTAGCTTGAACCCTGTGCTCACCAAAAAATCCTTGTAGCGGCCCACCCAGAGAAGCTTGAGCATGCGGTCACTGATACTGGTGGAGGCTTTGACCACGCTGGAAAAATTGCTTTCTTTCACGAGATTCTGAAACGCACTCATCACCTCTTGGTCGTTTCGAGACGAGTTCCTGAGGAGCGGTGAGTTGATACGGTAACTGCCGTCACGACGCTCGACGGGGTCAAAGCCAATGCTGGGGCTCGGGATGAATGGCGGTGCCAAGATATCATGGTGGATCGAGAATGGGGTATGGTTAGTATCCGTTAAGTCGTTTGACGTGGTGGTGGAGTTGTCGTGGTCCCTGAGTGCTTGTGGTGGTCTGGAGGCCTGCTTGAACCTGTTGTTTGAGAAAACCGCGGAGTTTTTCAGGAAGTTGTAGAGCTCTATACCGAGGGAAAGGTTGCTTGCATATGAGAACCAATTGAAATCGTACTTGGAGCATACGGTCGACGATACGCTCGTTTTGACATTGTAGGTCAGAGAAATGTGGCCCAATATGGGGTTGCAACTTAGTGTCATGGTAAGAGGCTTGCCTGTTAAGGTGGAGCGAGTGGAGTACCTGATGGCCGTAGATAGACCAGGGCTCATGGACATGGCTGCGTACCAAAGCTCTGTCCCCACTGACACCACGGATTTGTCAAACTTGGGGATGATAGATTGGGACTTTTGCGTTTTCCCGAAATTGTAAAGACATCGAAACCCAATCAACGCCTCATTGGTCGAGTAGATGTACTCCCGGGAGAAATGGGGATTGTTCTCCTGGAGGTAGAAAATTACAGTGCCGTTGCGCTTGATCAATGGATTATTGATGCACTTGACCAAGAGCTGTAAATTCGGCGTGAATCTCTTGATAAGCATAGCCTCAAGGGCTGTACCCGGAAAATACATTCTTCCGTATAGAAGTGAAGCGGAGTTAGGTATTTTAGACTTCTCTGTGTGTGGACTCTTATGGCTTTGTTTGGACAGTGCAAGCAACGCAGGCGTGGATGCGTGGGGCTCTATGATGCGGAACCCCGAGATCGCATCCTGAAGAGAGATATCCTTGGTGCCGGACGCATTCTTAATGGGGATACTGGAGTACAAGTAGGCCAAGGAGCCATTGATGGTCTGGCGATTCAGAATGGTCATGGACGAGGCCAGGTGGTGGGTGGCCTGAGACAGAACTTCTAGCTTGGAGCCATTGGGGATGCTGAAATCGAGCATGGCATTGGACGTAGCCAGGATGTTGGAGAAAATGTTATCCTCGTTCCATGCTGTTGTTTTGTGGAAGCATTTTTGGAGGTATTCCATGTGATTATACATCAAATCGGAGGGTGGTGGTTGGAGGTGGGAAGTAGGTAGCCAGCCGCGCGTGGATATACCTCCATCAGTAGGTGCTCAGTATACAGTGCCCTGTAAGCGCATAAGCTGGGGTCTAGTATAATGATTGATAAGAAATAATATGTTTTTGATATGTGATTATAAATAAAGGATTAGGATGGTGAAATGATAAGTGTCATGATTATCATAAGATTTTTGTAGAGGTTTCTAATAAATGTGGGGATCGTAAATCGTTCATGTAATGGTTTGAATGGACTTCAAGTCGTTGAGGTTCTCGATTAAATCGTTTATGGCTGGAAACTCGGGCCGGAACAACTCGGCCTTTTCCTCTAGGGTTAAGCTGGAAACTCCTTCCTGCAAGCAAAACTCGGACTCGTCGGCCAAGTAAAAAATCAAGAACTCAATCACCTTGAAGTACAAGTTCTGCTGGTTGGGGCCGTTGCTGACCTCCTCGGAAGGAAATAGGTTCAAGTGGTGAATGATAATCTGGCAGCCGTTGTTGGCCTCGAACACCCGCATGTTTTTGGTGTTTTTTAGTAGAATGTGGATTAGGACCGAGAGAAACGATATGCAGAGCGTAGTGGAGTATAGTGGGTTCTGTGGGTTGAGGTACGAGAGGATCAACACCATATATTGTCTGCGGTTGAAGAGCTTCTTGGAGTCGTTATGTATGAGTACAAGCCCGCTTAGGTGGCGGCACGCCAAAGTGATGTGCTTTTCGTGGATCTTCTGGCCACAATGGAGGAATGTCTCGAGCGCCAGAAGGAGCGCTGAAGAGAGGTTATATTGGAAGTTGTCTTGTAGAACACGAAGCAGTGTGAGCTTTGTATCCAGGGTGCCCGACTGGTGAAATATACGGACTGAAGGGACCAAGTTCACTAGAAACACGTCGAGGTCTGCTAACCCATCAATCACCACGCTATGGTCATCAGAGCATAGCTTTTCGACTAAGGGCTCGATGGCTTTTTTCATCGCCTCGAGGTCTTTGGGCATGCTGTAATAAAAAAGTTTACTTAGTCACCGGTACAGAGTGGAGACGAAGATGGTAGTGTTATGTGATGGTATACAAGTTAAGGTCATCAGTATATAGTGTGTAGGGCGGTGCGCATTGAAGTCTGACCTCGCCCCAGGCCACATTAAGCTTCCAAGTAAGCAATACGTTTAACTAATTACTGATGTTCAACATTTTCCTCAGAATGGGTTTGCTTCATGTTACAAACTAAATTAGTATATTTCCCTAATCGTTAATCTTGGCATTCTGTTGTTTTAATTACTTCATCGATTACTCTTTCTCCATCGATTACTCTTTCTCCATTGATTACTCTTTGAATATTTTTTTGTTACTCCTTCTATTACTTTTTTTGTTACGCTATTGTTGAATTCTTGTCTGATTTAATTTCTGGTGCGGTGAACCCGCCTTTGGTCGAAAATGAGCGTGATCTGGAATGAGCGCCAACCTCACATATTCATGTCCACTCCACCAGGACTCAGCCAGTTAAATAATCAGGCAAGTGGTGTAAACATGTGGAGGGGGGTCTGCGCGCGCCCTCACCCAACTTGAATCGCGTATCAGCCGCTCCAAGCTATCTAAGGAACACATCTATTCTTCACCCCGCTTTCTCCTCTCGTGCCAATTCATCACCACCGTCACCACTACTTCGGGGCTTTTATATATGAAATGCCTAGCTCGTCCGTGCTCTGGGGCTGTTTTGCTGCCGTGGTGCTGTCGGGCGTGCAGTCGTTAGGGATCACGCTACAACGCAAATCTCATGTGCTTCCTTACCCCCATGAACTTTCCGACGACTCTGTCGTAAGCTTAAGGCGAGAAAATGCTCTTTCCATGGAGCCGGATTCCTCTCGCCATACCCATACACATCGGCGCAACTTGTGGCTTGTTGGGTTTTTTCTTTTCATCACCGCTAATATCTTTGGCTCCTTGGTCCAGCTAACCACGTTGCCTCTTATCATCTTGTCGCCACTTCAAAGTATCGGGCTCATTTTCAATTCAGTGCTCAGCTGCTTGCTTTTGCCAGGCGAGCACTTCACCTGGAAGCTAGTCTCCGGTACCTTGGTGATAGCCTTTGGTGCATTTATCGTTGCCTACAAAGGTGGGAGTGCCACTGCTCCGCCCTCGAATGTTGGGACTGACGAAAGGTTCCGCATCGTCATCGAAAAGTTCCTGCGTCCAGGTTTTTTGACCTGGTGGATTTTTACGTTTGTCTTTATGGCGCTTTTGGTGAGAATCAACTGGGGCCTCTCTCGCAAAGTCAAACTACTACAGCTGCAACCGGTGAAATACTCGCGGAAGTCGCTCCGCAAAGGGGCCGACCCAGTGTCCCGCTTAACTTTTTCCACTGGTATACTCTATGGACTCATAAGTGGCACGCTCACGGCCCACACGTTTCTTTTTGCCAAGTCGATTGTTGACGTGTTTGTTGAATCGCTCATGCTGCGTTCCAGCCCCAAGAGCCTGTACACTTACTTCATCACGGTGCTATTGTTGACCCTCACCTTGGCCATAGTGGGAATGCAGCTAGTGGCCTTTAACTTGGGCTTGTCCAATATTCTGACTGCCATCTTGTATCCGTTGTGCTTTTTGGTGTACAACTTGGTCAACCTCATCAACGATTTGTCCTTCAATAGTCTCTTAAGCCACGGATACATTTCGGTTGGGGATTTGATGTTCGTATTGTTTGGACTTGCTAATGTCTTGTTTGGGGTGATTTTGATCAGCTGGGATAGCGCTTTTGCCAAGGCTGACTTTTCCAAGGATGAAAACAGGCAGTTAATGGCAACCAAGTTCCCTTACGAGCAATTGTACAAGGAAGGAGAAACCAGGGTCTTGTCGTATGAAGAAAATGAAATCGTCTCTCAATTTCACATCAGCTACAGGGACTAGGCCAATGGAGCCTGGTCGGATACCCATTCTACGAGGACATGATGCGTTGACATCTGCGTCTTTTTATTATCTAAATCGGAAGCGCAAACCATGAAAGCTGGTCTTTGTTAAGTTTGACTTCAAAGACACCCCATCGGATCAATTAATATCAAGCCATTTTCCTAATCTTATGTAAAGAGCTAAAGCAATACCTTTTGCATATATTGGTGCGAGCCAACCAAAACGCGAACTAACCATATTGCGATGCCTCAATCATCGCCTCCAGATCTTCATCACTCCTTCATCCCCAAGACCCGTTATGTCAGAAACCCCGAGATATACCCCTTACAGATCGGTGGAGGATTTGTTGAAACTACGAGCCCGTTTTTTCGGGGCTGACACTCTTCATTCCGTCTTGGAAGATGGTGTTAGAATGGTACATCTATGGCATACCAAAGGCCCAGTACCTCATGGTATCAACATGACGGCATTGATCATCTCCATCCAATTGAACGATCCCAAATATAACCCTGGGGCTCGGGCGTCCCGCTCTTCTCTATATACTTTAAGATCTGCGTATGCAGAGGTCATAATCACATTGGTGAATGGGCTTTTGGACCCGTTCCAAGGCGAAGTGGCTCTCCCGATTCTGATGTTGGCAAGCAAAATCGGGCTTCCCAATTTCTTCGTAGAGTTCCGCCATGCAGCTACGCACGACGTTCTACCGTCACTTCAAACACTACGGTTCCTTGGAGAAAAGGCACTCGTGTGGTTAGAAGAGCACTTCTGGACCGATGAAAACCTACTACAAACACCACTGGTGACCATCGAAGCTTATGCAGGAAGACCGGTGCCCACGGTGTCCAAGAGCAAATGTCTTTCGTTGATCAAGCTATACAAGGGCAATCAAAAGCGGGGCATAGACAATGCCTCAGCACTATCGCAGCTCCAGATATTATCTCGAGATCAACGTCAACACGGAGTTTTGGGCAAGCTTCTTTTGAACTCCAAGGTGCTTTTGTCAAATACTAGTTCCTTTTCGAAACTCAAAAAGTTCTATCTTCCACTTTTGAATGTGCTTCTGGATGCGTTCTCTCTACACTTGCTAATGGGAATATTGTCACGCTGTTTCAAGGACCATGAGCCCACAGCCAATATAGAAATAATCCACCTGTGGCTTGCCTATTTTGTGAACAAACTTCCAGACCTAGCATACCCCATCAGCTCATTGCACATGTTTGAATCCCCACAGGAAATCAAGGATTACTTGAAGAAATATATTGGAATGTTCAATACCGAGTCCGCTGTGTATGTAAAGAATCTCTTAGATGGCAAGTTTGTACGGACATTCAGTACAGCTCCGCTGTTGGAGGATATTCTTAAAGGTGGCAGTGGTCTGGAGACAGAATCCAGAGTAAACTCTGCATCCAGGCTGAATTCCAAAGAGATCGAATCTCCCAGCTCAAGACTGGACTCTAGGCTGGAGTACCACTCACAAGAGAACACAAAACGCCAGAAACAAAACGAACTGTCTATTTTTAGCACCTTTCCCGCGTGGCAACCCACACCCTTTGGAGTCTATCCAGAGACTTAGCTGCGTCATAGTACATTTCGCGGGTGCACGGGTGTAGCGGCTTATCTGATACGGGGTCTCGCATCTCACTGACGCCACAATCATAGCACTTCATTCTACGCCTTTATACGCCAGCATCTCCTCATATATCAACAGAACGGAATTAATAACATACAAATCAACAGCATCCCACATAAAATCCCTCAAAATTTAATTTGCACACGTCTCATGACGGCTGTTCTCCTACATATCCCGTGAAGTAGTCCGATCCCCTCAGATCATCCTCTAAATTGCCTTATTCATGTATTCCAGCTGGATTCCCCAAAACATACAAAAGAGGCTTTTACTCTACATCCTACAGCAGCTCTCGCTCTTCTCTGAAGTCGACCTTCCTAATTTAGAAGAGGTGTCCCTCAATAACATTCATCTCCGCTCTGTGTCCATCGACCCCGAGAAATTTGATAAGATTCCCGGCTTCAGACTTCGCCATGGAACTGTCCGTGACTTTATTATGACCGGAGGCGTTGTTGATGGTGTCAATGTCGACATCACAGGTGTAGACTTGGTGGTGGCTCCAAGTTTCGACAATATCAAACAAGACTTGAAGGACGTGGAGACTTCTTTGGCTCAAAGCACTGCTGAATTATCTCAAGTCATTATTGATGATGGTGCCGTTGATGGTGCCAATGATACCAGTGCAATCAGTAGTGGCGAATCCCTGCCACAGGATAAGAGTGCTGAAGTTTTCCCAGAACCGTCTTCTAGTGCAGATTCACAGAGAAAGCCGTCGTTCTCGGGAGGTGTCATGACCAAGGCTCTCGATATGGCTTTGCTGCGTATTCGGGTGTCTGTGAAAGACATCAAAATTAAGATTGTTGTTGACTCCATTAACCTTGAGTTTTCCATCGATAAAATCTCGTTCGAAAGCAAAAATGGCTTGAGGTCCTTGAGCTTTCTTGGAGTTTCCGCATCTACTTTAAAATCAAATGTCAATCCCGGAAATCGCGGGTTCCAAAATAATTCCAGCTCTAATAATGCTTCTCCTGCAAGTTCGGACTCTGAATCCTCTGAATCTGGTAGTGATTCAGATGAAGCGGAATTGATGGAGAGCAGAATGTTTTCCAAAGAAGAAGCTAGCTCCATTTACATGAGTGCCATCTCACTGCATTTGAATAAACCTGCTGTCAGTGAGCCAAGTGATCTGACGCTGAACCGTGTTATGCTCTTCTCCATCGACAAGATTGATGCCGAACTCGAAAAGTTGTTTCCCTTCTCCAACTTGAGACTAGATTTTGGTACTATTAATGTTGCTGCTGTCCCTCTAGTCCCCACACTAATTGCTATATTCAATAGTCTATCCAGGACAGTGAAGCTCAAAAACCATCAACTCAGGAAAACCAATTTTGCTCAAAGAGCATCAAGAAGTAAGGATGAAACTACTACAAAGGATTTCATTGAAGACAGTTATCCAGAGGGATCTCATCAAGTCTTTGATAACATCAAAATTCACTACATCAAGCTCGGGGTGACGTCTTCTTTAACGCCTCAGGGCAATTTTGCATCCACAAAAGATGATCTTGAGCTCGTCTTAAGAAATTTCACAGTTAAGCAGAAAGGCAATGACTTGATTTACGGTGGTGTGGAAACATTAATGGCTGTCAAATATTCAGATGGCGTTGAGTCTAAAGTTTTCCATTTTGATGAATTAGACTCGGGAGAACTCACAGCTGAACTCAAAACCCTAAATGCTTCCAAAGCTGATGTGAGGTTCGAATATTCAGTTAAGAATACAAATGATGAGAAGCCAATTGAATCAAGTGATACTGGATTGACAATATTACTCCACAAACCAGGGAAGTTCGCATCGGATGTAACATCGTTGCAACACTTGCTAAACCTCTCGATTGCACTCAATTCATTGAACGAAGACTTTTCAACCTTCATAAGAGATTTGCGTTTAATGTCTGAGCTATCAAATGACACGAAGGCAGCCATACAATGGAATGCGAATTACAGGGATAATATCACTGTTCAAAAAAAAGAAGAGGGCAAAAGCCAGATATTATTTCAAACAGCTTCTTTGGATGTCACATTGTTGTTCCTGGAGAACACTGCATTGAAAACTACAATTTTTCCCATATCTTTCGATAAAGTCAGAGACCACTTATACATTCACCGTTTGGTGTCATCGTACATCACACATGGGGAGGAGATAAAAGTGATGACAATTCCCCGGGTTAGCTTGCGACTTGAACCCAAAGAATTTGAAGCCTTCAAATTTAATGCAAACAAAGAAGTGCCTGAAAAAACAATTTTGATCGGAGCTTTGTCTATTCATATAGGGGACATTGAAATCTCTATGGACCACAAAATTTTCGAAGCACTCATAAATGATGCAAAGTTGTTTTTTGGCGCTCTACAGCTGCGACACCAGTGTATCAATAGTTTTGAAAGTTCTTCGATTAAGGCTTTCTCTGATAATCATCAAAGAAACTTTGCAAAGTCACTGATCATGAACGCTGGTCGTTCTATAAGAGGTAACAGTGGACAAGTGAAATTTGGGGAGCGCAAGGTACCTCAAGCAAAACTAAGAATCTCTTTTAAGCTGATACACGTGAAGATTAGGGATATTTTCAATGCTTTTGGAGACGCCGACATAGAACTCTTGGATTCCATGTTTTACCAGCTCAACACCGGAATGATGGGTCTGGTGGGTCTGGTTAGAATCAGCCGCATTTTTGATGAGAAACAGGAACCTGTTGTATCCAGTTGCCTCTCAGAAGAGTATCCAATGATCCACATTAGTCTTTCTGAGAGCAGACCAGCTCCAGAGATTATCTTTCGACGCTTCCAAATTGACTACTATACGATATGGTTGCAGACTATCCAGGATTTCAAGCAGAGTTTTCATAAAGATGGCACTTCCAAAAGCCTGGATTTGGATCCTCTCCTGGATCAAAAAGATAATAGGGCCCAAAACGAGTTCGGCGATACAAATTTTAAGTCACACGAGATTACGCCTGACGCGGCTAACTTTGAAGTCCATTGCACAAGTCATAGTTTGGTTTTGAGTATTTCACCTTTGAGATTGCCAAGTCAATTGAGTTGTGCTATTACCAAAGGAACAATATACTTTAATACCAGCAAAGGAAACCTTCTGGTCAAACATACATTTCGGGATGTGAATGTTTTGTTGATTGACGAGCTTTCGAACTTCCGTGCTTCGAGTACAAGCAAACAACTGCGTTTTACTCCCCATTTGATATCTGGGGGCTATTCACTGATCGGAACCATCAGTACTTTGCACCTCGGGTTGAACATCTTACAGTCTACCAGCCATGAGAACATTTTTGAATCGAAGGCTAAACATTCGACGCTTGATGTGAAGATCAATGTTGATAATGTGAGAACTTCTCTTTGTGCTGATTCGTGTCATACCCTCTTACAGACTGTGAATGATCTCAAAGTACCGGTTGTTTTCAGCGATGAAGACCGGTGTAGAGTTAAGGTCGATCCCGGTTTTCATTTGCCAGAAAACATACTTGAAGAACTACAAGCTTTTGGTAATAGTGGAACTGTTGAAACAAAACGCACTGTTCCGGCTGAAAGTGAACCTGATACGAGCCCCTATGCACCTGTGACAAATTCTAAAGTGTTAAGTTTTGTTGATGGGTATTGCGATATTGCAAATACACAAACAAGGACATCACCTACGAATAGCAAGACGGATTGGGAAATGGCATCAGATGAAGATAAGGAATCGAGTCCCTCCTCAATTGAGTTTGCCGAAAGCCATTTCTACCAAAAAGAAAGGGAGTCCGAAGGCACTCCTCACTCGTTGATCTTAAAGCTTAACGTTTCGGAAATAGAGATCTACTTACATGATGGCTATGACTGGAAATCCACCAGAAAATCTTTAGCCGATTCTATTAAAACTTTGAAGAATCGTGCCAAAGAACTCAAGGAGAAGAATCGTGAAAAAGAGACCAGCCGCTTACCGGATTCAATTCCTGAGATAAGGCCAGAGACAGGTACTACGGATGTGAATCCTGGTTCGAATGCAGATGATAACATTCACTCAGAGGTTTCCGACACGTTGTTCAAGTCTATACACATTTCCGCCGATGTGAATTCGGACGAAACGAACTTGGTGGAATTGATCAACTGCCAATTGCAAGGAGATACTGCAAAGGCAGTACACACCAATGTTGATGTGAAAGGACGTATCAAAGATCTTAAACTCAAGAGGTCCCAAATACACAAAGCCAAAGTCGAGATGAAGAATTTGAGTGCAGACTTCACGAATTATACCAGCCGTGACCCCAGATTCGACCCAACACCACAAGACCTCATTGTTGAAGCCTTGAACAAACTAGAATTGAGCATTGGTGACTTGACGATCTTTGATAATGTGGCCACGTCATCCTGGAATAAGTTCCTCACATACATGAACATACTTGGAGATCGTGAATTGGGAACGGAGATGATAAATCTTGTCATTAATAACGTGCGTCCAGATGCCAGGTTAGCTTTTAGCGAAGCCTTGATTAAGCTTAAAATTCTTCCATTACGGCTATATGTTGATCAGGACACCTTAGCCTTTTTCACTCGGTTCTTCGAGTTCAAGGATACGAGGTTTGCCCAACCCGTGGAGGATCCTGTTTATATCCAAAAGTTGGAGATAGATGGTTTGAGAATGAAGTTCGATTACAAGCCCAAAAAGATTGACTTTAATGGTATAAGGAGAGGTAAGAACGCGGAGTTGGCCAATTTTTTTGCATTAGATGGCTCAGATTTATCGCTTAAAAGAGCAGTGGTATACGGAGTGCATGGGTTCCCAAGAGTTGGTGAAGCTCTAGGGCAGGTGTATGCTCCATACATCCGCAAAAGTCAAATATTTGGTCTTTTATCCGGGCTTCCGCCAGTGAAGTCCATCTTCAACTTCAAGAATGGGGTCAAAGATCTAGTGACGATTCCTCTAGAAGAGTATAAGAGAGACGGAAGGCTTCTTTACGGACTACAAAAGGGAACCAAATCATTTGCCAAGATCACAACCAGTGAACTTCTTCGGATAGGCGTCAAAATAGCATCCGGGACCCAAGTAATTTTGGAGAATCTGGAGGAGTACTTTGGCGGCGAAGGTACAACATCACGCCGGCATGTTCGTTCAAAACGGGAGAAAAAGCCAACCTCGAACAGCCCCAAGACGAGTGGAAAGAAGAACTTGCTCGAAACGTCGCAGATTCTAAAGAATTCAGTTTTGGCAGACGGTGATGTGAAGCTGAAGCCCAGGCGGTACCTACAAGCATCAATTGTCGAAGAGGAAAATAGTGATGTGGATGGTGCGCAGCACGAGTTTAATGCAGCTACATTGGGGAGCGATTTGGGAGACTTGCAATCGTCTGTATTGTTGGTTGATGACTCAGAAGACCTGGAAGCTCTAAGCGAGGAGAGCTTTGAGGCAGAGGCACAGCATGAAGAAGAAAGCCAAAGAAAAGTGACCAGTCTCTACTCCAACCAGCCCACTAACTCGGGCGAAGGACTCAAGTCTGCGTACGCGTCCTTGGGCAAGAATTTGTCCAAGACAAAACGGATGCTAGTGGATTTGAAGGACGAGTTGCGTGAAGCAGACAGCTACCAGGAACAACTCACCAGCATCGCCAAGTCATCGCCCGTGATTATCATGCGGCCGATCATAGGCACTACGGAGGCGGTCATGAAGACGCTTATGGGAGTTAGTAACGGCATTGACTCCCGGCTTTTGGTTGAGAACCAGGACAAGTACAGGCAGGACGAGGTGCATGATACATGAGTGAAATTAATGAAGTGCATGAGAGTTAACAAAGTGTAACTGGAATAGGGAACTAAGCTCAGAAAAGCAAGTATAGCAAGTCAGTTCAGTGAATGTCAATTAATTGGTAATGCAGGAGTAAACATTCAGTTACATTAAGTAAAGTAAAAGAAGTGGTAAGTAGCATCCAGTGAATTGCACGAAGTGAGTCTAGGTGAGAATAAGTGGGCTAACTATAAGTGGGCTAACTATAAGTGAGCTAACTATAAGATAAGCGACCAATTAAGATAAGCAAGCAAATGGAATAAGCGAGTGTATAGAGTCAAAAATAACCGATGGAGTGGAATAAGCGACAAAGAAAATACAAGTAGGGCCTAGAATCTGTGGCATCCAATCCGCCTGGTATAGATAACTGTCTATACAGAAACAAAGAACCCTGTAATATCTGGGCTGCGCCAAGTGCGGGGATTCAAACGGCAATTGGATGGAAAACGACCACCCCAGGAATCTGCGGGCGTAGAGAAGAGACTGTATAAAACAAAACAGAATATACAGAACGTGAAAAGGGACGAAATACAGAATTTGGAAGAGGGCAGAAATTAAAACATGCACAGAAATTGAAAATTTCACATTTGCTAATTGTTCAACAAAAAAGAGACTGTATATTGTGCAATACTGTATAATACCGTATATCGTTTAACCATTTGGACCGTACAGAAAGCAACACTTTTGGGCGTCACATGTTAGAAGAATCCAGCTGGGAGAAAAGCCCAGACTATGAACGCTCTGACCTATATAAGGAACGTTTTAAAACTATAATAAGGGCAGGGCATGCAATAATGGGCGCCTCTTCCAATCAGATTGGCGGAATTAATCATAGTGGAGAACAGAAGAATTGAAGATAAAAGCGAAGAACAAAGAAGCGTCTACCAATTGGTATTAAATAATGTCTGGCGCACTGTTGTCTGTCAAGCGGTGGGGTGTTGGAATGGTACAGAGCAGCCAAAAGAAGCGAGCCATGTCAAATGCCTTGTGCCATGCGCGGCAATAACGCCCTAGATAAGCGATTTTTCTGCGTCAAGTCATTCGCAACCCCAGAGACTTTAAGCCTTTCCATCTCACTATAACGCGCAGTGCATGCACGTACGTCATCACGAGATCATTCTTTTTTTTGCATCTCTTGTTAAATCGTTTTTGGCTCCTCGTATAGATCCTTTCTAGGTCTTTAAAGGCTTGGTTAGTCCTGGTTACTTACATCTTCTCTCTCCTAATCCAAATTGTTAACAACCTCTCAGCTTGCATCTTCTTCGCCTCTTCTCTCTCCACCCTATTCTCCCCATAAGCTGAGGCACTAGTACACCCAATATCAATGAAAGAAACAGAAGACAACATCCAGGCTTCCTTGCCTGATGGCAAAGAGTCCAAACATGAAGATGAGATCCGTGAAATGGACCACAATACCTCCGCTGAGTCGTTGACTTATGTACAGAAACTCAAGTACCGTTTTCCTTGGTATAAGCTAGGCATCCATATTTTCTTGGGATGCTTTTTCACCGCGTGGTGGGTCTCTATCTTGGTTCAGAAGAAACACAGACATAAGTGGTTGCTACCTACTGTGCTCTATGCTATGCTCATGGTGAGGTTGATCTCATGGCACTGCCGTATCTTGAACAAGACCTTGTCTTTGGCGAAGGTGGCTTGGGACTTCGCTTGCAACATTGTTTACAACAAACTCTTGGTCAAGCGTGTGCACAGATTGATAGCCGGTGGGGCCATCACTGTTGGTGTGATGTTGCTTGGAACCTTTGTCTCTCCCGAGGCTGGCTTCTCCAAGAGAAAGGATAGGGCCATTTCTTTCGCTGGTCTTGTGCTTGCTGTTGTCTGTCTTACCCTCTCCTCCAGAAATATGTCGAAAATCAATTGGAATGCTGTTATCGGAGGAATCTTGATGCAGTATGTCATTTCGCTTTTTGTCTTGCGGTCCAAGTGTGGTTATGATATGTTCAACTTCATCTCGAGCTTGGCTCGTGAGTTATTGGGCTTTGCAAAGGATGGAGTTGCTTTCTTGACCAATGCTGAAGTGTCCGAGTTGGGTATGTTCTTCTTTGCGGTGTTGCCTGCAGTTGCATACTTCGTGGCATTCGTACACATCTTCTATTACTTTGGTATCATCCAGTGGTTCATCAGCAAGTTCGCCCGGTTTTTCTTCTGGACATTGAGAATATCCGGTACTGAATCCATCACTGCTTCTGCTTCGCCTTTTTTAGGTATCGGTGAATCGGCTGTGTTGATCAAGGACCATATTCCATACTTGACCATTTCAGAGTTGCACCAGATCATGACCTCTGGCTTTGCCACCATTTCGGGTGCTGTTCTAGTCGGTTACATCGGTTTGGGCTTAAGTCCTCAGGTGCTTGTTTCGTCGTGTGTCATGTCGATTCCTGCAGCTATTGCCGTGTCCAAGTTGAGATGCCCTGAAACTGAAACCTCCATGTCCCAAGGCTGTGTGGCTTTCGCAGAAGATATCGATAAAGACGAAAAGACCCCAAAACACGTGTTGCAGGCCTTCTCCGACGGAGCCAACTTGGGATTATTGACTGCAGCCACTATGATGGTCCAGTGCATGTGTATCATTGCTCTTGTGGCCTTGACCAACGGCATTTTGACTTGGTTCGGTAAGTTCTGGAACATCCCTGATTTGACCTTGGACTTGATCTTCACCTACATCCTTTACCCCTTCACGTTCCTCTTGGGTGTGCCTAGAAACGAGGTTTTCGACATAGCCAAATTGATCTCCATCAAGTTCATCAAAAATGAGTATGTGGCGTACAACTTGATGATACATGAAGCTCCATACAACCAAATGTCCCAAAGAGGTACCACCATTTGCACGTATGCTCTTTGTGGGTTTGCTAATCTTGGTGCCATGGGTGTTACCATCGGTGTCTTGAATACCTTGAGTAAAAATAAGAGATCTAGAGACATTGCTGCGAATGTCGTTTCAGCTTTGCTCAGTGGGTTCACGGTCACCATGATGTCTGCCGCCATTTCCGGCATGGTTATTAACAGCTAGGTATGGTATTAGGTAGAGAGAAGGATCTGTGTATAATTTAACCATTATGAAGCCGCCACGAATGACACTATAATCATGTGTCTTGATCTCCTCCATGAACCTGCATTATACATGCATTCATATATCTATAAAATTTGAACGAAGTCATGAATACATTACGAAAATTCTGTCAGTCTCTTTCTCAAGTAGGTAGTTAACCTCATGTGGCCCAACTATAATAGGGTGCGAAACCAATGTAAGCTTATGTTCAGTCGCGCCCCTCTCAAGTCCATAGTCGATATCCACCTTATTGCTGACACACTCACTGCTGCAAAGCTTTTCATCAAGTTGAAGCACCGAATAAATCCATCATCCCAAAAGAAAATAGTATACCATCGCTTGACTCATTTCACTCAATCCATTGTGGAGACACACTCACGCCTTTCCCAACTCCACTCCAGTAGCATCATAGCTGTCCTTATCAGTCAACTCAAATCGATCTATGGCCATGAAAGAGAATACCGCACTTGTCAATTCGCTCAATGCCATCAAGCATCAGGCAAAGTTAATGGACAACCACTTGAATGACGGTCATTTGTTGCAGGCTTTAAAGCATTGCTCCAATTTCCTCAACGAGCTCAGAAGCTCGGCCTTCTCGCCAAAAGATTATTACGAAATGTACATGGCTGTATTCGACTCGTTGGAGGTTTTGTCCAGGTACTTGCTCCAGTCACGCAACTCCAAGGTGGCCAGGAAGAAAGACTCCACCTTCTTGACTGACTTGTATGAGTTGGTCCAATACTCTGGCAACATCATTCCTCGTCTATATATGATGGTCGTCATAGGCACCACTTGCATGGCTACCAATGACCCTTCGACCAAGGATATCATGAAGGATATGATCGAAATGTGTAAAGGTGTGCAGCATCCAATCCGTGGGTTGTTCTTAAGACATTACTTGTCCCAAAAGACGAAGGACCTTCTTCCAATAAAGACAATGGACGACTTCCGTGATAGTGTTGATTTCTTGACTACCAATTTCGTTGAAATGAATAAGTTATGGGTTCGTTTGCAACATCAAGGCCACTCTAGTGAGCGCGAGCTTAGGTATCAGGAGAGAAAGGAATTGAAGATTCTAGTTGGCTCCAACTTGGTCCGCTTATCTCAGATTCTAGATGACTTTACGAACGAGAATTTCTCTCCTGTTCGCTTTTATACTGATACCTTGTTCCCTGCCATCACAGAGCAGATAATCCAATGCAAAGATCCTTTGGCTCAAAGCTACTTGATTGATGTCTTGATTCAAATCTTCTCTGATGAATTTCACTTTGCTAGCTTGGATACTTTGTTGAATGACACGTTCTTGAGGCTCCATCCAAACTTGAGGAAGTCGGAATTGGTGTCCAAGTTGGTGGATCGCTTTGTGACCTATCATAAGTATGAAGAGGAAAATTCTGCCAAAAAGACAGCTGATGAACCAACTGAGAATACCGAAACTTCAAGTGATGAGAAAATCGAAAAAGACTTAGACAAACTTTCCTTGAAACCTAAAATTCCTTTGGATCTCGTATTTCTGTCCTTCTGGAGATTTTATTCTAATTTAAAATCCTTGGCAGCTGATCTTGAACCTGAAGAATGTGTTACGATTCTCCAATCGTTGATCAAACTCTCGCTTACTTTCGATGTTGACAACTTTCAAAATCTTGATAAAATCTATCAGTTTTGTTCTGAAGTTCTGCCGGAGAATACCCCCGATGGAGTATCTGATGGAAAATCTACAGATGCAGATGATTTGACCCAAACTTTGTGGGTGGAATTGTTGACGACGCCGTTGAAATACCATAAGTCCGTAAAGGAATTGTTGCAATTGCCATTCTTTTATGAGCTCTACAACAAGATAAAGAATCCTGTGCTCAAAAGAAAGCTCTCTGTGACTATAGCTGAAAAACTTCTTTCATCTCAAGAGAATCCTGATGAGTATAATACAACAGAGGAGCTTGACAATGCATTCAAATATTTAATAGTCCTTGCTCAGGACTCCAATACTGCTTTGAGTACATCGAAAGACTTGAAAGTGCAAGACACCATCAAAATCGGCGAGGAAAAGTTTGTTACGGCCGAGTTTCTTGCTACTCAGGAATTGGTTGCTAAATCGCTCCACTTCGTTACGCATGAAGATGAATTCAAGTGCTTGTCGAATTTACTTTATGTCAGGAAGAAGTTTTTGAACAAAAACCCTGAAAATATCATCTACACTTACCCCACCCTAGTAACAAAGATGACAAATCTCTTGAGGATTGCGGGCTTCAAGAAATTGAGTGATAAGCTGAACCCAGAAACCATCCAGGCTGATTTGATGATCAGCAGCAACTTCAAGAATATTGCCCTTGTCATAGATGAGCTTTACCAGCACCATCGTCAGTACAATGCTGAGTTGGTGTTGAAGTTATACTTGAATTTAGCATCAGTTGCAGACCAAGTGCGCCAAGAGAATATTGCATATGAGTTGTTCAGCCAGTGTTTCGTTGTGTACGAAGAAAGCTTGATTCTTCTGTCACACTCTAGCAACGCGAATCCTCATGAGTCAATGGGACGTTCAGTATCTTACCAGTCTGTAATACTGATTGCCAATCGTTTGGCCACACTGAGATATTTCAGAAAAGAGAACTACGAGGCATTAATTACTAAGGTGACATTGTACGGTTCAAGGTTGCTTAAGAAGCAAGACCAGTGTCGTTCGATTTATTACTGTGCTCATTTGTGGTGGTGGTGTGACGTTTTGATCGAGGGTAAATCGCCTACTGTACAAGACGACAATGCTCTGTCTGTCAATGATGCGAACAAGAAACAAGTTAGCGAACAAAAGAAAGACGGTCAAGAACAAGATGATGAGGAAATTGACCAGACGGAAAACGAAGCCGATGAAATTGAACTGAATCTCTACAGAGATCCCAAGAGAGTGTTGGAGTGCCTCCAAAAAGCGCTTCGTGTGTCGGATACTTGTATGAACCCTTACCTCCTGTTGAAATTGTTCATTGAGATTCTCAACCGGTGCTTGATTTTTAGCATCTACGGCAATTGGTTGGTAGATTCTCGCTACTTGAATGGATTGATTGATTTGATCAAAACCAACTTGTCTAATTTCGAAGTTAATCATTTGTCACAGGCTGACGATGAAGGCCAAGAGTCCAAACTCTTGAAGAGAATGGAGGAGTACTTTGAGAGAACTCTCCAATACATCCGAGGTCAAAATGAATCTGAAGATCGTTTTCAAGGGGTTGTTGTTTAAACTTAATCCATTTCAGTGAACAATGAATGATGTGCTTCGTGCACACTTGACTTTCCCTGTGACTGATTGTGCGTGGGTCTACTGCTCAGTCGAAATCGCGTATTGTTGCTTGGAAATTGCTGAGAATGCTAATCGCGTACATAGCGACCCGTGAGATCTTGCAGCAATACTTGGCATGGGTGTCAGATATGTTCATTTGCACACTGCTAAAACGATACATGGGCGTTCACTGTCAATATGAAAGAGAATAAATATATTGAAAGAAATAGAAAACTACGGAAATATGCACAGCTTCGAACGAAGAGCATGCAAGCAAGCAACTCTCTTTTGGGTATAGGGGCATGTCACGTGACTTTTATATCATATCTTTCCTTATATGCCGGCTCCTTCATTTATTATACATGGTGCATACCGCGCAATCTTAACCATAACCTCTAGCCTTATTTCTGGTGAAATGAGAGGAAACGAAAATCTGATTTGGAACACTTTATTGTATGGCAGTCCCTATCGGTCGCCCTATCCAAAACCAACTGCTCTCAAAACTGAGTCTTATTACGACGAGAAATTAGCCATGTCGGAAAAGTCAGAGGCACCAGAAAAGGTGGTGGAAATGCCCCCTAAATATCCTCATTTCTTGTTCAATCCCAAGGTGCTTGCCTTTTTTTACTCCCTTAACGTCTGTGGTTTAGTTCTACTTTATTACTTATTCAAGTCTTCCAACTTAAATGCCAATTTGCCCATGCCTTTTGGTGGCGTTGACTCAAGATTGGGGCATTTGCAAGGTGCGCATCATTCCAACAAGTCCAGCGAACTCATCGAATTGGCTTATCCTTTTATTCCCAAGGCTTCTTACGGTGAACCAGTGCATTCCGCATTGTTGATTGACCACAAGTTCGACTCCCAGGGGAGTCCCGGGGTGGAAATGTTCACGCCTCCAAAAGATACCGACTACAATAAAGTGGTCTTGACTCTCAATGTGACGGCAGATGGAATACATCATGAACGTTTAGGACACTTGTTCGTGGGAGGGGTTGAAGTTTGGAGAACTTCAACCGCACAAGCGGGCGCCACGACTGTGCACTCGTTAGTTAAGAAGGATATCACGGAGTACGTGAGTTTGTTCCGTCAAGAGACTGATGTTGTGTTCAAATTGGATACCTTACCCATGGGTGATGAGCAAAATCCCGTTTTCCACGTCCAATTGTCCGCAAACTTCTATTTGTCAGAGTACTTCCACAGTGCTGATGCTGAATCTCCGGTTGTGAACGGGCTTGTGACTGAAACTGAGTCTACCTCTGACAAAAATGAAATTTACAAGTATTTCGATATTCGTGGTGCTGCCAGCAAGGTCTTTCCACTCTTTGGAAACAGCTCTTTGCCCCTCGTTCATTACCCAACACAAGAGTTGGCAATTAAATTGCCCAAGGTGTCGCAAAATACAACCCGCTTGAAGTTAAACATTTTTGCTAGCGGAGAATTTTTTGAAAAGAATTGGTATAGCAATGTCTTGGATAAGTTCGTGGGACACCCCATCAATGATGATGGTAGCTTAAATGGTCACGGGCCACTCCGTTTTGTCACTGTGTGGCTCGATGGGAAAAAGCTCGCCTCCCAGTCTCCCCAACTTTTTATTTCAACCAGCACATTCTCACCTTTTCTTTGGACTTCTGTGGTCCCTATCAATGCTTTCGATTTGCCCAGCATAGATCTTGATATTTCTCCAATTTTGCCATACTTGTGGGATTCGGAGGAGCATGAGGTGAGGATCCTGGTTGAAAATGGCCTTGATGAGGTGCAAGATGAAAACTCTGGTATTGGCCTTGATTGGACCCTCAGTGCTAATTTGCTCACTTATGAGAAACCAGATATCAAGCTGGTGAGTGGAAAAGTGTTGGACTTGTGGGACTCCAAGAAGGGCCTGTCTGTGGGTATCACCTTGCCTTACACCAAAAATGTCATCCAAAACGTCAAGGGCTTATTTAAGACTTTTGTGGAGAGTCAGTTCCTTGTGGAGCTCAAGAGTGGTGAAGTGCTCAATGCTACAATGGCCTCATCTTTCACGGGTCAAATCACTAACATCCAGAACTACAGAGACCTAGGTCGTGTTGCTGATATTATTCATACTGGCACTTCAGCAAAGTCGTTTAGCTTGACGATTGACGAGGAAGTGATTCGTCTGTCTGATATTAGACTCCACAACTTCTTGACGTTTAAGACCGGGTACACTCCTGTGCAAGGGGGCGAAGACATGGACGTGTGTTTTGTGAACGTAAAGGTCCTTGACTTAGACGTTGACAAGAAGCCTGCAATGAAGGAGACGCAAAAACAGGAAGGAAGTTCTGCCGTTCACTATAGAGATTTTGGAGATTACGGAACCGGGTCGCTTTTAAGCAAGTTCAAGATCGAAGTTCATGGACCAGACTATGGATTTGTCTATAAAAGACGGGTGAAGGTTGAAGATGAAGAGATCACAGAAGATGAAGACTCGTTCAAACGGGAGTGACTCATCCAAACCCGGCCCATTCAATAGAAAAAGCTTTCGAGTCTTGGTTTTCTTTGTTGTGTCTTGTAGGTTTTGCATCGATAAGAATCCATGCTTTCTTCACAGCGGTCGCTAGACGTCCACTTGCCACTATGTCCAATAACTTCACATGCTCGTTGTGCTTGAGAACCTTGACTATCAAGTGTGAGTGGAAGTTTAGTGGGTCACCGGGATATGCCACGAAGGCACCGCCAAACCGTAGACCTGGCATGAGGAAGTAGCTCTTATTCCGAAGATAGCAGAATGCTCCATAGTTCTCCCAGAATCGGGGTTTGTGGGCGTGGAGGCAGATAAACTCGTCAATACTAAGAGTGGAGCTTCGTAGCACATGCTCAGATGCAGTCCCACAAGTATCTGGGGTGATTACATATTCTGTTTTCTCCAGAATGTTGACCTGTAAGGTTCCAGGTTGCTGTTCTTGTGCAACCATACTGTTGTATACAGCAGCATCAACAAAGCAGCAGTGTGCCGATTCCACCAACCATAAAGCTTCGTATGGACTCAATTGGAGAGGTACACCTAGAAACACATTCTGTTGAGGGGCTTTGGGTAGTGAGCCGGAAAGAACACCTACGATTCCAAGTTCACGAAGAGCTTTTATGTGAGTCAAATCAAAAACGAGCACCTGTGATTGGCTGACCAAAAGGGGAATCATGGATATGAAGGTGGAAGTGCCTGTCGCGATGTCATGGTAGGGTGGTGGTGCACGGGTGCACGGGTGCACAGTCTCACTTAGGACGAGCCTTTCCTCTGAAAACGTGGGTCCGCGTACCCGTCGGGACCTGCGTTATGCACGTTGAGAAATATCAGCTGTTCCAGACAGGTTGTGGTCTGATTTTTATTGTATTGACGCCAGAAATTCCGCCCAACACCCAGGAATCACAGGGCTCATAGAACATGGTAGGCTCTAAGTGCATACTTTCACGCACGCCGCGTGCGTTCGCATATAAGCGCTATACAAGACAAGACGATCCTCGTAAATGATTTAAAAAACCTTTAGGAACGTTCAAATGGAACATCTGTGTTAGGAAATTGCATATGCATGAGGTGGGGGTCCTGGAACATTTTGACAGCAAAGACCCCTTTTTTCATGATAAACTCCGGTCCATTCAATCTGGTTTTGCCATGCGCGAAATGCTTTCAATGGGACTAATTTCTCAGGTTGGATGCACCTTGTGACCTCGTTTGAAGTCAGTATGAAACCGTTCCAAAGCCATTGTAATGCTCCCAGCTTATATTTTTGCGCCTTCAAAACGCAATAGAATGGCTTGCATTTGAAATTGATCTTTGCCAATTCCAGGCACTTGTTGCAAGAGACAATGCGGAGACTGTTGGTACGCCCAGCCCGCAGCCACACTTACTTTTGCGCTTAGCACCGACACAGGACGTCACGGCTTCGTAACCTGCGCTTAGGTATAAGATGCGCAGATTAAAGCAAAACTTGCGCTTCTATGCAGTGTTATTATGCACCTGCACATAATAGTGCCTTCTTTGCATACTCCTCAAATCACTGTAGCCTATCCGGGTTCTTTGAAGAGCTGTATGCTTTTTGCGGTAATTATTGCGGTGGCGTAGGCGCTCATTACAAAACAAGGTGCAGATAGGTTTAATTAGTCTTTTATTCGTAAACTCGGTTTGCTTCCTGCCAACTTCAACTCGCCTCCCTTAGCCACCTGCAGCCCTAGAAAGTATATTGTTTTGAATTTTCTCGGTAGTTGCAACAGTGGGTGATCGCCGTTTTGCGCTTTTTTTGCCGCGTACTAATGCTCTCAAATTGCTTTTCCAAACTGAGAAACATAAGTGGTTGTTTAAATAAAGCTGTTTGTTCGATTTAGTAGGTTCTAATTCAAACTAATATCAAATAGTTCCCACTATGCTAAGCTTGTCATGGAACTTATCTTTCAGATGAACTTCTTTTTCTCTCTTACAAGGTCATCAATACCCATCCGGGATTATGTAGTGCAATTTTGCATTCGGACCACACTTTTCCATACAACACCAACAACTATTTACAAAGGATTATAGTCAATATTTGACTGATTGACCTCTACAAACGTCCTGACGCTAGGAATTTGGCTCTACGGGAGAAAAAAATTGCAGTGTTGGAGTAATAAATAGAGCGAGTACTGTTGCACCTGTCAGGCAGTGTATTTATGCTTTTGCAGTCACAATTGTATTCTTTAATGGACTTTTTTTTAGTTGGAGCCCTTTATTCGAACACTTATATCTATTCACTTTTTCAATTACCTTACTGTCCCCTTCTCGTCTTTACCTTACTGTATCCCTTGCTATACCTTAGCTCACGATGTATTAAATGTATTATTAATGTGGAAACTAAACGAAATGTTCGTGATCAGTTAATCAAGCTGGAAACCTTCACTCTAACTGCGGGGACAGTCTTTTTCTCAGTAGAAGTATCAGACTCCCCGTCTGATGTTCTAGGTGTTGGCTCTGCTGAGGATATAGATCTGGCCTTTTTGACAGGGTAGTCCTCGTTCGATTCCACCGGTATAAACGACCAGTTCCGGCGGTAGGGCGACTCCGAGTCTAGTTTGTTGCGGAAGTTGTTGTGTGTAAAGGATCCATTGTTATAATCATCCGAAGAAGAAGTACTCAGCCTGCTCTTACGGAATGCAGTAGATGAGTGGAAGCTTGGAGTTACTGAGTACTCCAGAAGGTATGGGTTTGGGTGGTTGGAGGAAGGAATAGCGTTGGGGAAAAATGCAGGCAGTGGAGGTAGGATGGTTGCGTGGGTCACGCTATGTCTTCTTTCTTCATCTAGTCGCCGTTTAAGCGCACAATGTACTTCCGAAGACGTGTGGTCTATGGAGTACAGCCTTCCGGTTGTGGGAATAGATTGTGGAGGCTGAAGCAATCCTGGGACACTTGGGTTCATGGAGTTGATCTTTGGCGACATGAACATGGAAGTTTTAAACGAAATCAGTGGAAGAGTGTCTATTTTGGGCAATGTAGGCTGACCAGAAAAGCCCTGTCTAGACGCACTTCCGGAAGCAAGGCTCCTGTTCTTGAGGTCGATGTATGACTTTTCCAACACTTGTGGCAGAGGTAAATGAGGCTCGTGGCTATGGAGCAGAGGTCGCCTGTTGGAAGGACCAAGAGACAGACCCATTGGAGGCAGGATGTAGCCTCCAAACCCATGGGGTACAACCTCTGTAGAAGGAACATTTGCATGAGGAACACTGGGCACATAGTTTCCTGCCGAGACAGTACTAGGCGGAGAAGGGGACTTGGCATGGTTGCTTGCTGAAACGGGCACTTGAGCAACTCGGCGTCGTCTACTGGCACCTCCATTCCACCAATTCTTTATGGCATTGTCAGAACGGCCAGTCAAGTGACGTGCTATTTCGGCCCACTTCTTTCCGTTTTTAGCCACAAGTTCTTCGATCAATAAGCCCTCTTCGTAGGTAATGGGTTCTCGGTTGAGCAGCGGCTTGAGATTCTGGTGGTAACGTTCCCTACACTGCTTGGGAGACCTACTGCCCAACATCACGGAGATGCGAACCCAATTCAGTGGCCCGCATTGGGTGATGATATCCATGAGTTTGCGGTCCTCCTCGGGGCTCCAGGGACCTCTTCTCGCGTATGTCAGCTCATCCTTGGTTTTGCTGGGGTCTTTTCTGGGCTCGTCTGACAAATAACCTTCTGGATTGGGAACGTTCATTGAACCGGTTAACTGATGGAAAGGAATGGAAGGTGCACCGCAGTGTGAAGTGCTCATGAGTTTGATTCGGGTACAGACCTCCGAGCTAGAAGAGCAGAAGTACTTGAAGAACCAATTAGAAGTCTTTGTCAGGAAAGTCGGAACTATAAAGTGCCTTGAGTCTAGATGGTGATGAGGGAAATGTATTAGCTAGTTGGCTGGTGTTTGGCCGCTCCAGGACGAGATTTAAGACTCAACAGGAAAAGAGATGGTAGTAGCTCGTGAGTTTCGAAACGTGCGCCAGGCTTCTGGAAAGAATATGCACGAGCTTTGAACGAAGGACAATGCACAATGGCTAAAGTCTTATCAGATCTGGATACAATTCGTCTCGAAAACGCTTTTGCCTCGAGCGAGATACAATGATGCAGGGTTAGGTACCAGCTGCAATGCATATTTTTTAGTGCGAGGTTGTTCAATGGAATCGATCTGCATTAGCGCAACATCGTAAAACAAAAATGTCACCACCGTCGGTATTCTAGGCCAAGAAACCGACACGCTACTGCAGTCTAATTTTCACGTTCCCCGCCTTTGGCCCAAAGTCTTTCGCTTGAGCTTTTTGCGCATCCTTGTTGCAGAAAAATATGCTGCCGTAGTCTACCATTACGGATTTGAGGTGTAAGTTTCATCGACACGCGTTAGAATGTCGATGCGGTTTTAAGCCTGAACCAAACTTCTACAAGCGCACGTTCTTAGTGATATTGCTCGCACTTTCTTAACGTTTTCCCCTGACGACGGACTTCCTTGCCTCCAGTCTGCATTTCTGTTGCTGCCTCGTATTTTGGGTCGCTTGTGAAATGCGCAGCGACGCCACGGACAAAAAAGGAAATGTTACCTTCTGTGCCGTTATATAGCCCAGAGCAACATAGAACTCACAGATTACCCTTCTGATATCGTTCCATGCGGGATCTTCGTTTGTGTTACCCTATTTTTGGTCACTTAGAGCCCGTTACTCAACAATTTAGAACTGTCCTGCACATGTCAGTCGCAGCACAAGAACCGCTGCACCTAAGTGCCCTTGCATAAATTGAAGATTGAGGGCCGCCCGATCCGTGATATTTCAACATACCCCATGTACTCCGGGGCCCCACCATTCGGCAAAAGAACCCGAAGTCAATCATGAAGTTTTCCAGAATACATGATTATGCACTTAAAGCATCATGCTGTCTGCATCTGCTGACAGTCGCGCATACTTAGTCAGTAGCTCTGTTCTCGGAATTAGACAGTCTCGAAGCATGGAATTATTGCGCATAGTATGCAACGCAAAAGAACTTATTTCCGGTATAGTTGCACCCGAAATCTCATGGATCGTTGCGCAAAGCGCGCGCCTCCGCCGCCCTATCCTCTAATACAGCTGTCAAAGAAATCGTACATGATGCCCTAGCTCGGCTAATTTCGTATGCTTCTTTCTGCATCAAGGCCGATTTTTGTGTAGGGAACTACCCCGGGTCTACGTCTGGTCCCTTTGCTCAAATCTGTTTTTGCAATGTTACATCCCATAGCCTACATTCCTATGTGAGACCCCGCTCGAGATACTGGCATTGGTTACACGGGATACAAGACCACGTTTGGTCTTCTGAAGCTTGGCTAGACTTCCCCCACCATGCAAGCTTGCACTTGAAAAAGCTTTCTCTAAAAGTTGCTACAGATGCAGTGCTTCTTACTTCTGGCTTGAGTCGCAACAGGATGTGGGGATCTTTAACGATGTCACTACTTACCGCATATGAGGTAGTAGCTGTAAATTCAAATGATAAGTGTAGGTAGATTTTTTTACAGATAATTAAGTATAATTCTGGTCACCAAGCCATAATTTATGCCAGTGTATAAATTTATGCCCACTCTCAAAGAGGATGTTTCATCTCTAAGCCTTGTGCGTCTTTCTGTACAGGGTAAGTTGGGATCTTTATGATTATTCCAAATCAAGCAATTAAGTGGCACATACATAACATTTTGATGCTGTCGATAGAGCATTGGACACTTATTCTGCTGGACTTTTAGCTATGACAGGTTTCACATAAATCCTGTGCAAGGTTCATATGTCATTGAGCAACCCATGTTGTACGTATAACACGAATCTCCTGTTTCCTAAAGCAACTTTTCATAAAAGGTTGTGGAGCATCAACCTTTGGTGAAAACACAAACTTTTCTTGAATAGAGAGTCAAAACAACAGGAAGACATCATATCTACAGCCAGTTCCAACAATTACTATCATTCGCATGTTTCTATGTCACCTTTCACCAGGTAAGCAACTTCAATACTGAACATGTTGTTTCTCTATATTATTATTAATCCTATTAACCCAAATTCCCCTAGCTGTATTTTGTGTTTCAAGAAAGTATCCTCTTATTTGTCAGTCCACTTTTACTCAAGAAAGCAATATCTCGATGCAGCATTCCTTCTCAATGATTATTTCTCTGTGGAAATCCCTTTCCATGCAAAATCCAATTTTCAAAGAAAAATGCTTTTGATATAATGATTACATGAAACCTGGCCGAAACGCTTACTCTTCTCCGTATTCAGCGAGATCCTCCTCCTCAAAAATCACCCGGACCATTAGCGAACAGCTAGGGCATACAGCTATATCCTCCCCGTCTTTGAGGTCATCTAATGCGATTGCAAACCTATCTCCGCAAGGACAAGGGTACTGGAATAGTTGTGTAATAGGATCAAACGTGAAATCCTCGATTTCTATTTCGTCGTAGATCGCCTCCATGTTAAGATGTGGTAGAGATGTGATGCGATGAGGCTTAGCTTTTCATAAGAACCTCAGCTTTGTAACACCTGAGTCTTTTCCAAATCCACGCCCAGATATTATTTTCTTCTGTTGTAACACCTTATCTTATATCGCAGTGATTTCTATCACTATAAGAATACACCTGCTTTGCCTCGATGCATGTGTGTCTCGTGACCTGCGTTTCTTTTCCGATCATCTTCACGTGACTGAGACTGCATACACACCACCCAGTCCTTGCATCTCCACCAAGAGCCTGCTGCAGGGATAATGTAGCTACTTGTGTATTAATGGCTCTTGGTGTCTGCTGCATATTTGTAGTCGATCTTTTGGAATGAATTTGTGCTTTTGATTATTCTTGAGATATATTACAATGTGGTAACTTATGGAACACTGACACTCAGTCTGCGAGGTGAAGGATCCATTACCTCCGTGTTCAGCCTCTTTATTGGATGCAGAGTGAACTACCTCCACATATATAGCAATCCAATTTTAGTAGGTATGGTCTATAGCCATGAGAACTTGTGCATGGCAAGTGTGGAATGGAAACAAGGTACTAGTGACAGTAAATGTGAGCAGTGCAAAAAGAATCAATCATGAAAGTATATCGTTAATGGCAAAAGTAAGTGCTGGAAATTTAGTTATTAATATTTGAAATCTTATTGACCTCCAATATCATGCTGTACATCTCGAAAAAGGGTGAAGCTTGTATTTTGTTATTAAGATAAGTATTAGGGCTTGCGCCCTAGCTCACGTGCCATACCGCGAGGCCGATCCCTTCAAGGTGTGACCACTCTCCGCACCACCTTTGCGCGTACACCCGGACATCCTCACCTTAAACAAATGGATCTCACTCCAGGGAAGCCTGGCGTTCCTGCACCAACCAACCGTGCGAAAATTTTTATCTCGTCGTACTCTAGTATTGAAAATTCTTTTTTACCTTCTTCTTACTAGACAGTAACCAACGAAGTATGTATCCCAAAGTGCACCCTACACCAAAGGACAATCAATACATGACAACACTTGGATGGCATACCGCATGATACAAATGGATAGAACAGCCTCCTTTACTGATGGATCCCCCTTGCTGCTCACTTCAAATCTTGATCCCAACTTGAAACCATCTATGGAAGTCACCTGGCATTCGGAATGATGCCACAGAATATCAAAATGAGTCTAAGCCTTCCAATTCTTCAGTCAACCTTAAATTGTCCTGATTGCTGCTGCAGCTTACTAACATATTAGACATGGGTATTTCTAGAGATTCTCGTCACAAGCGTTCCGCTACTGGTGCCAAGAGAGCCCAGTTCAGAAAGAAGAGAAAGTTCGAGTTGGGAAGACAGCCAGCTATGACCAAGATTGGTGCCAAGAGAGTCCACCTTGTCAGAACCAGAGGTGGTAACAAGAAGTTCAGAGCTTTGAGACTTGAAACCGGTAACTTCTCCTGGGGTAGTGAAGGTGTCGCCAGAAAGACCAGAATCGCTGGTGTCGTCTACCACCCTTCTAACAACGAGTTGGTCAGAACCAACACCTTGACCAAGTCCGCTATTGTTCAAATTGATGCTACTCCATTCAAGCAATGGTTTGAGTCTCACTACGGTAAGGTTTTGGGTAAGAAGACCGGCGCTGAGGAGACCAAGGTTTCCAAGAAGGCTGAGAAGAAGTTCGCNAGACCAAGGTTTCCAAGAAGGCTGAGAAGAAGTTCGCTTCCAGAGCTGCTGCTTCCAACATCGAGGGTGCCGTCAGCCACCAATTCGACGCTGGTAGATTGTACGCTTGCATCTCTTCTAGACCAGGTCAATCTGGTAGATGTGACGGTTACATCTTGGAGGGTGAGGAATTGGCCTTCTACTTGAGAAGATTGACTGCTAAGAAGTAAATACTCTCTTTTATAATATAGTATCACGTTCGACTATTCCGTAGAGTCAGGTTTTCGTGAAGGTGGCAACCACCTAGGAGTAATTGGGTTGAAAAAATTCATCTTCAAGCACTTGTGTGTAGGCTCGACTCTGATTCTAGGGTATTAGAGACAAGCAAGCAAGCTGTTTTGCTTTCCGTGGAATCTCAGCTTTAGATATGCAAACTTATCGGAAATCAAGGAATCAATGCTCCTTATTATGTCTACGGGTTAATTATACCAGTGATTATGCTGCTAAGATCACAAAACTACTGGACAATGATATCTACGTGAAGACGGCCTAAAGAAAAAGCCACCTATAATCCAAAAAGCATTTCCGACTCTGAAAGAGTCATTAAGACATTTGAATCAATCTAGAGAATGAGAGTGTGTCTGGGAAAACACTTCATTGTACCTTCAATAGTTAGTATATCATTCGTCGATATCAACAAGAATTAAGTCAGAAAAGGCAATATGGTTATCTGCAGTAAAGCAAAGCTTTGTTCAGATCAGGTCTGTGTTTTGTTTCATCCTTTTAATAATCTTTAGTGTACATACTGTTTATGGTCACTATGATAAAGACTAGTACCGATGCGACGAAAATTCTTCTTTTATACCAAGTTCGCGTGCGGGTAACTAGTAAACTTGAAGCCCTACCGCTGCTCTCACTGTATGCATGACCAGTCCGGGTGCCCATACGAACATCAGGTAGTTGGGTCAAAAAGACGAAGTGGCTATACATGTACTTTTCTTAGGTTTCATCAACCAGAATCATATCTTTAGTTTTCGTTCGGTGAGTTCTTGTCTTTTGGTGTCACCAGTACACACCTTTTAGTAGCAACGAGAGGCACTAATAAGTATTGTTTTTATAGAGTATAGTTGGTTTAGTCGTTTCTGGAACATTACTATCCCAACGATAGTAAAACTTTTTTTCAAGGATCAGCTGAAGAATATTTTTCATTGGGCGTATTATATATTTGACAGTGGACCTGTTCGCAGAATACAGGTAAATACTCACTTCCTTTACACTAAAGTAGCTGCAAAAAAAACCCCGAGGAAAGCATATAAATTCAACTTATTAACTTAAAAATAAAAGAGAGGCGATAATATAACCATTACCTACACTTCAAGTAAAGGAATATGTTACATTTAAAATTTGGCTAGTGTAGACGGGCGATATGGAGTATTGCACTATGTGAACCGTACCATACTTTATTCGCGGTGCACCAATGTCAGAATTCCTCTTGGCTACGCTTCTTCGGCTACTCCCCTGCAAAATATTTAGTGGTGGCCGAATCCTTTTACTAAGAAATCACAAAAAAAATAGTCGGGTAATTTACGTGCTTACAAGAATCTTATATACCTCTGTGTATCTGAATAATGAGTTGATGTGGAATGTTTGCCTTTTTCGCTCTCTTGTTGACAACAAAAGAATTAATCATTCCAGAACAGGCACGCACACCCATATAGTGAAGTATACACTTATCTTAATGAGACTATGAATTTTATTTTTATAAATGATTATAGTATACCAGATTGTACTTCACGGTTATTTGAAGGTCCACCAGAACCAGCATCTAAAATGACTCCAACGGATTCAATCTCTACACCTTTTTTTTCTGAAGATTTGCAGATGGAACTCGGGGTATGGATCTTTCTCATGGAGTACCAGTCCTGGCTATTTGTTAACCTCGCTTGGTAAGGTGAACACACAGCTCTCTGTGGGGGATCTACTGCCGTCCTCACAACTCCTGTATGGTGCAATGAATTCTTCTTGCAATTCTTTTGTAAAATCGCTAGTGTCAAACCCTTGGTCGATAGCTACCGCTTCCTCAAGGCTAAACACATTAACATCTTCATCTTCATCATCAACTATCATTTTATCATGTGGCGATAGTTGTACATAACCTCCACTTTGATTTATCTTGTACCAGTAGCCATCATCAATTTGTAGATCACCCCTGTATAAATGGTCAAATCACTTCCCTTGCTTTCATTCCCAGAGAAATAACCCCAGTTCCACCCATGAATGCAATAGCTCGACTTAATTCACCAGTGTCGGCTAATGCTTGTCTCAAACAGACAATGATGAACATCGCAACATATTTTATCCGCATCTCTCTTCTTGATGGTCAGAACAAATACAGGTCCTAGTACTTGTATTTAAACTAAAGTGAACGGAAAAGTATTCAAAAGACTTCGCTATTTTTATCTCTATATCGGCAATCTAGTGTAAGGTCTGTCCGCTGCACTTGGATTCTGCAGTATACTCCACGGTCTATTGTCTGCTTTACTGTAAATCTCGTCCGTGACACAACATGTTAGGAGAATTTAGATGACAGCTAGAATCAAGTACTTGGTGCCATTGAATTCTAAAACCAAGGCTTAGCTTAAACTGAGCCACAAACCATACCACTCATGGAATTGAGATGGAATTATTCCAGGGGACTTATGCCATGAGCCATAATGGCATAGTAATGCAAGTTGATACATGTGAGATGCATGCGCCCTTGCGAACTCCGGATAGGGGCTCTGAAAACCAATGTGTGAAACATCTCACTATTCGAACATCTTGAACATCTGTGGTTTCAGGGAATCCCTCTGAGATTACCCAAAGTTTCAAGAAGTATATAGGCCTGGAATGTTGGCCAGACTAGATAGGTCTTTCCGGATTCCTCTAAGTCATAGTACAATTTTTGTGTTAGACCCATTAGGGGTAGATTACTACCCACAAGGCAATTGAAGCCTACCATTGCCATGCTAGTTGGTATCAGATCACCATTAAGTAACAACGAGCCTTTTTGAGAAACACAGTCTTTTCAAGGAAGCAGCTAGCAATCCTGGACTGGCTACCATCCGCTCATGCTGTTAGTTATCTAAGCTACCCAGATCCCATCCTTTGAGGCAGCATGCGAGGAACACAAGAAAGTATAAAAGTGACAGAAGTTTCGAAAAGAATCTAGAAGTTTGAATATACTCATATATATTCCGGATATTGAGCTTTGTAATTAAGCCCCCGCATTTATGCTCAAATCCTAATTCTAGTTTTATTATGCGACCTAGCTTGTTCTAGATTCTTGGTGTTACGTCAGGTACTCTGATTGCTATGTTTATTCCCCGAAGAGTCCTCTGAGGGAGACAACGGGCTACTTACGTAGCTGGATTACTTCGTGGGCAATCCGTCGTTGCTAAATCCTTGCGATTCTCCTCATTCCATCCAGGTACCTCGTACAATGGTGATGGTGGTGTTATAGATTGGTCATCATTAGGATTAGACAGTGTATGATCAAAATACCTCTATATACAGAGAACTACATATGGTGGGTCTGACAGCTTGTATTCTTCTAAACACTCATTGCTTGAATGAATCTTTTCCTGGAATGATGACCTTAAGGTATTCTTGAATATTCTGAACAGCTACTAATAGTAGGAACTCACACGATCAGCATTACGGAGGTTTGGATGTTGTTATCTTCTATATTTTTATTGGTGTATAAATAACTAACTTTGGGTTATGGAGTTAAGTCAATATCTAGTATTCTCCCAGCTAACTCGAGATTTTTCCTAACCAACTCAACAATGACACAGCTAACCAAGAAAAAAGCTTCACCATCAAAGGTCCCTTGGCCCAGTTGGTTAAGGCGTGGTGCTAATAACGCCAAGATCAGCAGTTCGATCCTGCTAGGGACCATTCTTTGACGGGCGTGTGGCGCAGTTGGTAGCGCGTTCCCTTAGCATGGGAAAGGTCTCCGGTTCAAATCCGGACTCGTCCATTTTTTAATTTTTAGTGGTTTTTCATCTGTAGGGTTCAAATCCGGACTCGTCCACTTTTTAATTTTTAGTGGTTTTTCATCTGTAGTCGCGTACACGTTTGTAGGTTGCACTCGGGGTTGCAACATTTTTAGATGGTCTGGCATAATCGCTACATGTTTCTAGATGATCTACATGCACTTTATAGACGTAATGTGAATTTGATGTAAATAAAAATTCTTCTAAGCAATCTTAAACCAGATCTTCTCCCATCTGTTTGTTGGCACTCTCTCAGTGAATTGACTGTGTTCAGCTTCGACCAATTCCAACTTGGAGAAGTCAAACTCTTCAGGAGGCGTCAACCATCTCTTTCTCCCAAGGTAGAAGTAAGAGTAAGCTCTGTGGCCAACATAGAGGAACACAACAATTGGAAGCGTGATGTAAGCAGCGACAAAGTCAGCAGCCTTAAAGTTAAAGAACACACCATAACCATTGGTGATGGTAAGCAAAGAGATGAAGACCATAACGAAGTAGGCTCCATATGGCTGTAAAGGTGTTCTGTATGTAATACGATCCTCGAGGTTTTGCGCAGCAATTCCCTTTCTCCATCTGGTGTATGCAAAAGAAACAAAGATCCAGGACACAAATCCCGAGATGGTGGTAAGGTTGGAGAACCAAGCGAAGACTTCAGTGGAGGAAGACGAGACGTTAAGGTATGATAAACATCCCACCAAAAAGACTATGGCGACACAGTTATATGGAACACCGAATCTGTTGACGTTTGTGAAGAGTCTTGGGGCCAAGCCTTTCTTAGCCAAGGAGTACAACGTTCTCGAACCAGCGTAGAAAAACGAGTTTCCTGCAGAAGCAGCGGAGGTCAACACCACTGCATTAATAATATGGTTTAAAACGGGAATACCAGCGTTTTGAATACCCAAGACGAAAGGCGAAGCTGAGGCATCCAGCCCTGACAGCAATTTAGGAGATGTCGAGTCGGCGATCACTCCAATCACCAAAGAGCCCAAGATGTAGAAGAAAGCTAATCTGTACACAAACTGGTTTGCACACTTTGGCAAGGCCCTACGAGGGTTCGTAGTTTCTCCGGAACATGCCACAATCAACTCAGGACTCATAATGAAAGAGTATCCTGCTCTGATGATAGCAGTCCAAACAGACAAGAAGCGGCCCGTGGCGCCGCCTGTTAAGTGCTCTGCAAAAGCGTGACCGTTCTTCCAATACCTAAATCCTAAACGATCATGGTTTGGACCACCACCAAAGAATAAAACAATCCCGAGAATAATCAACCCAGTGATAGCAAGAAGCTTGATACCTGCAAAGTAGAATTCTGCTTCACCGTAAGCTTTGACGGGACATAAATTAAGGATTAAAATGGAGGCAAGTAGAATGGAGATCCACACTGCGATATGTACCTTCTCTGTCCAATATTGAATAACGATTGCGGCAGCCACCACTTCGGCAGCCACCAAGAAGGAGAAACCGTACCAATAGTTGTAGCCCAAAGCAAAACCAAAAGAGGGGTCTGTGAAATCGTTGATAAATTGCTGGGCACCGGCACCAGGAACCGGCAAAAAAGTGGCCATTTCAGCCATCATGTTCATGACAAACCAAACAACAACCGACAAGATGACATAAGACAAGAACAAAGCAGCTGGCCCGGATGTGGATAAAGCAGTACCGGAACCCACAAAAAGACCCGTACCGATGGCACCACCCAAGGCAATCAACTGGATGTGTCTATTTTTCAAGCCTTTCTGCAACTCATTATCATTGAAGGATATTATGGAGTTGTTTTCGGAGACGATATGGCCCTTTTCATCGACGTTGACAATCTTAGAATTTGTGATTTCAAAGTCTATATAGGCAGAATTACTTCTGTATATTGAAGGCCTGGAGGAAACCGGCTTTATTTCCGGCATCGCTGACAATTAAGAAGCGGCTGTGTAGACGAGGGCACGAAGGAAGGAAGGAAAGAAGGAAAGAAAAAAAAAAGCTGTCAAGAGTGCTTTTAAATGAGGTGGAACCGTCTTGGCAAATGTAAGTCACAGAGAAATCAGGACGAAAATTTCAACTCGCAAAAGTAAGTCGAGGAAGCAGGAGCTTTATATACAATAGGTATCAGTTGGGGAAGAAGAATATGCACAGATAAAGAAATGGGTGCGGAAGTAACGTTAAGTGCAGGGTACAGATGGCGTACCGGACCGATATAGTAGAGCGATGACGCATGGTTACTAAACCGTGTATACCCCACACAGCTAGGGTGTGAGCTAAATTTGCCGTGAAGCCAAAATGACCATTTCGAAGGCTTCTTTGTACATGAGCCCCACACCGGCCAGGAGGCGACAATAGAGGTCATTTGTTTGTAGTATGCCACTAACAATAAGAGTCATGCTGTCGATAACTTGTGCATATACGAGACAAGACCACCTCCCCATGATGATATGATACATGACGCGAAGTGAAGTTCAAAAGATCACGATAGTACAAAAAACGAGGATATACTGATTTACGTTTGCAAGCAGCAGAGATAACGGCACAATAGTCCGAAAGCGAACAAGTTGGGATCACCTGCACGCAGTCCTTCTTGATGAAGTAGAACAGGCGAGCACTATTGTTTTAAGAAATTTTCGCCGAGATGCCAGCACGCCCCTGCAGGAAGCTCACCTTTAAACAAGACTCGGGGGAATGGGTAGTGCAGGGTGCGCGTTCTCAACGAGTTCTGCGGCGTTTTTAATGGGGCTGTTCAGAGAAATGGCATTCACAGTGGTGATGGATTCCATCGCTTAAATTAGCAACAACAGCATGCAGTTTGATTTATTTCACGATCTAACGAATGTTTTGTTTTTTCTTTTTTCAAAACAACTATTACCTTCAAAGTCATTTGTTTCTTACATCCTTGCATTTTTCTACTAAGCTTTGCTTATCACGCCACACTGGAGTTAGTTCTCCAGAAATGTGTTTGCTCGGAGAAACTTGCCTGCACTTAACAAAGCGATGGCGCGCCGCGCCTGAGTAACAGTTTTTCTCCAAGTGGAAACCGTGCGCGAGCTCGGGGTGCACTCATCCAAAACGGCTGCTTGTAGCGGTTAGCATCATACGCCTCGTCATGCATCCGAATATCTATGTCGTAACTGATGTGCCAGCATCTAATGCATGTGCGATTAACCTGGGGCTAGTCCCACTAGAATACGGCTGGCATCATGCTTTATTTAGGTTGTAACCACTTAAGCGAAGTAAGTGGTTTTAGCTCCGCGGAGGGCGGGCCGGGAGGAGTTGAGAAAATTGCGCACGCTTGAAAAGCTTATATTTCCACATCAGACTTTTTGGAGCCTGGCAGAATTGTGTTGCACGGGGGAAAGCCCACTGGTCTCGGGAAGATTTCATCTCGTCGTAGTGTAGAATTATCGGCCTATTTAGACAGGTCACCAAAATGAGCTGATGAACGGTTTGATAGTATTTTTTTAGTTAAAACTTACAACATCGGTGAACGCAGGAGTACTTCACACACAGAACAATCAGAAATTAAGCAATGAAGCCATTCCCCTCTTTATTGGGCAAGACCTGCATACGCCGTGATGACGAAATCTGCAACCTGACACCGTTAAAATCCGTAAAATGGAGTCATCCATTAAGTCCGTGTATCTCGGGGCTGAGCCTGGTGGTCCAGATATGATGCATGCTTGGAGAAGCCTTACATTGAGCACAACATGACGTAATAATGCTATACCCCACGCCGATACCCCAGAACGAAAACTACGAGGGCCCAACAAAATATCTTAAGCAACAGCAAGTCTTAACAAAAAAGGTATTTTCACGACCGAAACGAAATCAAAACAAAACCTCGAATGCCTTTTGAGCCTGGGTACTCAGTTCACATCACGTGACCCACATGCGCAGACCTCATCACTCGAACCTACAGGACCAAATTTTTTCAGTTATACAGCAGCCGTCATGAGTAGTTTATCACAACAACTCCAGGCCATCGGAGAAAAAAATGCCTCCGTGGCGCTTGACAGAAAATCACGATCCAGAATCCACCTGCGGTCTTTGATCTTCGAATCCAAGGTTGCCGCTGCTCAGGATTTCGAATACATCTACCTGATTGCATGCGAGGGTTTGGATGAATTGATAACCATTGATCCTCGGTTCTCCAAATTTTACCCTACGCTTTTTTCCGAGACATCCGTCACCTTCGATAGAAACGTGGCTTCGAAGGAAATCGTGGCCTTGACCCAGAAAAACTTGGATGCGTTTGTTAATGTTGTGTCCCCCTACCTTGGTTTAAGCCCGGCCTTGAAGGCTTTGGAGTGGTTGGTCAGACGTTACCACTACAACATCCACCTGCCTGAAATGCTCCTTCTTGCAGCATTGCCATACCACAACCAAAATATATTTCTTCGTTTTATGAATGTCATTCCCAAAAGCTCGTGGCCAGGTGTTTTCAATGGAATCCTCGGTTACAAGGAGGCCATGAAACCTCCCCCACAGCTGTCGCTTTTGAAGACTTTCCACAACGATAGCGAGTTTTTCAAGTTGTACTCGCAGCATGTTATGGAATCCTTGCGGAATCAGACGGTCTACAAGGAACAATTGATCTTCTACTTGTCCAACACAGCACAGACTTTGGCATCACACTCCCGTGACTTGGATAAGTTGAACAACGACTACATTCCTGTAATCTTGGAGGTCTGCCATGAGTTTTTGAGTGAGCACCAGTTCAAGCACTCTGCTACCTTGAAGCACGATGTGCGCTTGACCATTTACTCCATCATCTCCATTATGTGCTCGTTGGTCCCCATTACAAATCATGTTATTTTCAGCTTAGCTTCTGAAATTGTGGCTGGCGAAACGGCGTTCTCCGAGTCCTTGAAGAGACAGACGTTTATCATCTTGGGCCAACTCTTCAACTTTTACAATGAAGACGAGATTCCTATTCTTGAAGAGGGAAGCGTTCTTCGTCAAATTGACTTGTCCATATTTTTGGACAGTAAAGATGTTTTCATAACCTTGGACTCTGAGGGCTACAATGTTGACAAGTTTCTTTACTTCTACTTCCAGGAGTGCATCGATAGAGTTGATCCAAGTAAATTGGACTCCTCGGTGGCCCAGGTCTTGGAATTGATTGATTTCTCTACATCTAAAAACATTGCCTTCTTGACCCACAACATTTTTACCAAGTTGCTCGATTTCATTGACAAGATCGGTACACAGGACGAACGCAGCACCAAAACCACGATTTTTGATATCATGCAAAAACTCATCAGGATTGATCGCAGCGCCATTCTTACCATCTTGGACAAGAAAGGAAAGTCCTTGAATGACTTGGAGTTGTATTTTTCCAAGACTTTGGGTGAGGAGACTTCTCCAGAGACCTCCTCTGAGGGAGCAGATAGCAAGGATGTGATTGCCGAATTAAACGATGCTTCAGAAAATGCCACTACCAAGGAAATCAACCAAGTTTTCAAAACTCTCAAGACTGAAACTACCTCTTTCTTGGACTCCGCAGCAGATCCCGAATTCCACAAATTGGTCGAAGTTTTGATTCGTTCTTTGGCTGCTAAAGACTCGAAGTTGCAATACAAGACTACTTCCGGTTTCTTAAGGATTGTCTTCGGTAAAGTCAACGAAGTACGGGTATCGTTCTTGTTGAGGTTAGCATTGACGCAATCCGTCCCATTGAGCGTGAGATTTATAGCCTTGAAGATCACTAGGATCATTATCCAAGCTGAGCCCACACTCCAAGATGACGAGGAGAATAAGAATCATGTCTTCCACGCATTTTACCTCTTGTTGCCTATTTTCTTCGTTGGATTGTCTGATGCTAATGGTAGTATCAGAAATTACTTTGTTCTTTTGATCAAACTTATCAGCACTAAGGATAGACTGACTCAAGAACAAAGATTGCAAGCTGCCACTTCTAGTCCTGCCTCCAAGTCGAAGAAGTCGAAAGCCAAACTCGGAAAGGTTCATTTATTTTTGGAACAGCTGATTTACGGTTCCATGGTACCTTCTAAGAGATCTATGATTTCCCTTGAAGATGCCATAAAGTTGTATGAGGTAATTGACGCTAATGACTCGATCATCAAAGATGTCACAATTGATGCTTCCAGATTCGACCGTTTCTTGTTCGATATCGTCTTCAAGTCTGTCAACGGCTCTAAAAACTTCGGTCCCTTGTTGGTCAAAACATTTTTGTTGACTCAATGGTCCAGAACTCTGTTACCTATATGCCTCAAAGCCAGAATTTGGAATATTATGTCCACTAGAAACTTGCATTTGGTGTCGGCTGCTGGATCCAAGGGCCAAGTCGATTTCGACGAGAAATTTATGTTTGTTGAAGACATCGACAACTTCTTTGCCAATCTTGAAAAGTTCCAGGATGCCGCAGCTTATGAGAACATCGGTTCAGGGAACATTGAGTCATCACTTATCAACTTGATTGGAGGTGGTTCCAACATTAAGGAAAATGAGATGAACTGGTTGCTCCAGAATTTGGCCTCTAAGAGCCCTAGCTTGCAGAACACCATCAACAAACGTGTGATCACGATCTTCCCAGCCTTGGTCAAGAACGATGATAAATTGAAGATCTGCAACGAGTTGATGAACTTGGCTTTAGATGATGAGCACTTCCTCCATTTCGATCCCTTGGAAACTTTGCAAAACTTGAATTTCTCCAGCCAATCGATTATTGGCTTGCTCAATTCCGTTAACTTGGTTTCCAAAGTCCCTGACCAGCAAAAGGTTGCCAAAAGAAGAAGAAGATCGTCGCTGTCAAATACCCAGAAGTCTATGGCCAGAGATGATATCAGCTTGATGGCTAGCCAACATCTCAAGAAGCTCTCGGCTATCTTGGATATCTTGGAGTACCAGATCAAAAACTCGTTTATTGAGATTAACAACTCGGATCTCTTGAGGGAGTTGTTCAAGATTCTTACCGATTTGGACTACTTGTGCAATGACGGAAAGATGCCAGTCTTGTATGCACAAGAGACTTTGGCATCGTGCATGTTACACACCATCATCAAAATGAAGAAGAACTACCAGAACTTTGAATACAAAATCGACTCCAATACCATCCGTGCCGATTTGATTGTCAACTCTATCAGAATGTCGCAGTCTCCACAGGTGCAAAACCGCTTGTTGTTGGTGATTGCAGAGTTGGCCTCTTTATCTCCCGAGATCATCTTGCACTCTGTCATGCCAATCTTTACGTTCATGGGTGCTCACACCATCAGACAAGACGACGAATTTTCCAACTCAGCTTTGCAGCAAACAATCTCCAAGGTTATCCCTGCCATTACTTCGTCATCGGATCTGTCTCGTAACGAAATCGAGTTCTTGCTCACAAGTTTCATTACTGCGTTCCACCACATCCCCAGACATCGCCGTGTCAACTTGTTTACGTCTTTGGTGAAGACCTTGGGCTGTGAGAATTCTTTGCACTTGATCTTGTTCTTGATTGGCCAACAGTACTCACTTAATCTTTCCAAGCACAAGGCTCAAGATTGTGACTCGTTGTTGGAGTTTGTTTCTTCGTTGCTCAAGACCTTCAATGTATCGGAGTGTATGCACGCTCTCGTCCGTTTCTACGAGTTGTGGGACAATATTCCTCTTGTTGCTATTGAGAAAGACTCTAGCGAGTATGAACAATTGAACTCCAGGTCCATCTACGGTTCAAGCATTGTCAACATGACCACCAAAGAGTTATTGTCGTTGAAGTTGAACCTCTTGGACTTCATCAACTCCTCTCTCAGTGATGATAGAACAACCAATCTCTCTAGTGGTGCAACTTCTTTGAAGATGAAGATCTACTTGGTCTTGTTTGACACTGAACGTAATCAGACTGAGAAGGATGAGGTGTTAGACTTGTTCAACAAGTTGTCTTCCTTCGTTCTCCTCTCTTTGGAGAATTTGACCAACATGTACAACTCGCTGACCAAGGAGATCATCTCCGAGTTGTACTCATGCTTGAAAAGCTTGCTTAACCTCTTACCTTTGAGCCACTTCATCTCTTCCATAAAAGACTCGTTGGTCAACGCTCAAGGTGAGATGTCCATTAAGGTGGCAAGAAATTTTGCTGTTTTGGCAGGTCAAAGATTCGAAACAGAAATCACCCAGAACACCTTGGAAGACGAAGTCATCGATGCAGTCTCCCAGGAGTTTTTGCCCGCTCTTGTGGATGGAGTCGAAAAATACAACAGCGTCGAATTGGTACAGGCTTATTTGGACACTTTCGCCATTATCGTTAACAAGTTTGGTTCGATTTCTCCTGACTTCGCTAACTCAGTGAACGCGAAGTTCTTGGTTGGTTCCTTGAAGGTGATTACCTCGGAGAGCGGATTATTGAGCCCACAAATCGAAATCCTCATCTCCTCTCTCAATGCAATTACCAGTGTCATCAACTGCTTGGGTGTCAAGTGTATTGGATACTTCCCCAAGATCTTACCACCTGCATTGAAAATATGGGAAACTACCGTTGCACCTACTGATAAAATCGATAGTGAAGATGAGAACTCTGATGGTGAAGATGAAGATGACCAAGATGAAGATGAGTCGAAGATGCTCTTGCAAAGTTCCATCTTGGCCCTCTTCTCGTGCTTGGTTAAGAGATTGCCAGCATTCGTGGTTTCTAACTTGAAGCAATTGATCCAGACGATTTTGTTGAGTGACTACGTCAACACTACAATCAGAGCCGGCGTGCTCGGCTTAGTGGTGGAACACATCGACAAGGCCCAGGTCTTACAGACCATGAGCAACTTGGCAATCAACGATGAAATATTCAAGTTGGATAACGCTACCAATTTGGGATTGTATTTGTCGTCGATGAGAAATATTATTGACAAGAGTGACAAGAGAACAGTCACTGGCCAATCTTCTTTGTTCATGAAATGGTTGATCAAGTCTTTTGAGTTCAGAACAGACTATGGAGAACAAAAATTTAATGACAACACTATCCACAGCATCGAGAGCTCAATCCACCAATGTGGTTTGGTGTACGTGATGAAGTTGAACGACAAGAACTTCCGTCCATTGTTTGCCGGATTGGTGAGATGGGCCGTAAACGGAGAAGGCAACTCTTCTACATCCACCGAGGAGAGATTGATTTCGTTCTTCAAATTCTTCAACAAGTTGCAAGACAACTTGAAGAGTATCATCACGTCGTACTTCTCATACTTACTCGACTCTTCTGTTCAATTGTTGAACGACTTCAAGAGTGAAAAAATCGACAACACCAACTTGAGAAGATTGTTGTTGCACTCCTTGGCTTCTTCCTTCAAATACGACCAGGATGACTACTGGTCACACCAGTCCAGATTCGACTCTATCCTCGAACCTTTGGTGGACCAATTGTCGAATATCGAGGACTCTTTGGGTAAGAACTTGGTCAAGGCCATTGCCTTCTTCATCGCCAATGTTTCCTCGGACGAATACAATGAGAGGTTGGTGCACTCGTTGATCAGACATATCTCCAATGAGTTCGACAACACGGCCAAGACCAAGATCTGGACCATCCGTGTTTTGAAGACGGTGTTCCAGAAAATGGGCGAACAATGGTTGTCTTACTTGCCAACTTTTATTCCATACATTGCCGAGTTATTGGAAGACGACGACGAAGAGGTTGAAATGGAGGTTAGGAAGGATTTGGTCAAGGTGATTGAGAATATTCTTGGTGAGCCATTAGACAGGTACTTGAGCTAGAAAGGCTGCAGTAAAAAGATAAATGCTGATAGAGAAAAAAAATTAAAATACTTTGATTACCGTGTATAAAGTTCACTTGCAACCACCGGTCATAGCCCAAAGGGGAAAGTGAGGCATGGAAATGTCTGGAAGCTAAATGTATGGTGTACGGGTCTCTGATGAGAACTAGTCGCAAAATTTTACTGGTATATAACCCCACCGGTATACATCAAACTCTCATTACCTCACACCAATAATGGTATGTCTCCAGATTCACGCCACACAAGGTGCTTTACTAACCGCTAGTCCTTTTTGAAAAACGTTAACAAGTTGAAGCCTTTGTTCGACAGAGTCTTGGTTCAAAGAATCAAGCCTGCCACTCAAACCTCCAGTGGTATTTACATTCCAGAGAAGAACCAGGAGAAGATGAACCAAGGTACAATTGTTGCTGCCGGACCTGGTGTCACCGATCCCACCACTGGTAAGTTGATTCCATTGTCTGTTGAGGTTGGAGACAAGGTTTTGTTGCCAAACTTCGGTGGTTCTCCTGTCAAAGTTGGTGAAGAGGAGTACTTGTTGTACACCGACAGAGAGATCTTGGCCAAGATCGAGAACTAGACGACATATGAAAGCCTGTAAATAGCTAATACTGATATTTAAAAACATGTGGCGGTGTGACACTCTATGATGAAGTCGAGACGTCGATGCCCAGGTCGTAGCATATTCAAAAAACAGAAAATGTCGTTAAAGCCTAAACCATTTTTCTTGTAGCTAAAACTTTTGTGGTGGGCACTTTCGATTCAATTGTTTTATTCCATGAAACTCTGGGGCCATGACTTAGTTTATCAATCATAGATCGCAGATCTAAAAAAAGGGGGCGTGCACTTACCGCGATAAGACCCCTATAATATCTATGCTCGTGAAGGACTACGCAAGTTTTGCTGCATCACTTCTTCTCCCTTAATCGGCAAGAGACTTCTATTTCTGGTGCTCAACCTACTCTTTCAACCTGCATCAAAGCTCACTACACTATCACTATAGCCTTCAAAATCGCTGGCTTATTTACTATACATTTACAGCCTTTGTACAATGACAGACAATCGTCCTGAAAGCAGGTTTGCCTCGTTTAAATTAGTGTTGCTCGGGGAGTCTGCCGTTGGAAAATCCTCCATAGTGCATCGTTTTGTCAAGAACACCTTTGATGAATTAAGAGAATCCACCATTGGGGCAGCATTCCTCACTCAAACAATCACCTTGCCAGAGATCAATACCACAGTTAAATTCGAGATCTGGGATACAGCCGGTCAGGAGCGGTACAAGAGTTTGGCTCCTATGTACTATAGAAATGCTAATGCTGCATTGTGTGTTTATGATATCACATCCAGTTCTTCGTTCAAGAAAGCGCAAGATTGGATCAAGGAATTGAAGAAACAAGCTCCCGAGGGAATTGTGGTTGCCTTAGTCGGAAACAAGGCTGACCTCTCTGAAGAGAGGGATGTCGACGAGTCCGAAATCCAGGAGTATATTAGTGAGTTAAATGACACTGACCGGGATTTCAAGATCATCCACAAGGAATGCTCAGCCAAGTCGGGTGATGGAGTATTAGAAGTGTTTGATGCCATAGCCCGTGCATTACCAGCAGAGGAGGCGGGTGCCAAGAGGGGCTCTCAAGCCAAAAGAATTGAATTAAACCGAAAGCAAGCGCTGCAGCAACAAAGTTGTTGCTAGGGCATGTGGTGTGACACTTGGTTCATCTTGCGGGTTTGGAGTCTATGAGTTTACATGATTCTTTTGGCTGCACCCCCACATTTCAATTGCAGTATTCGAAGTCTACTCGAATAAATCCAGCTGAGATATAATTCGTTACCGCATCACAAAACTCGAAGCTACGGGGCCCTTAGTTGGAGAGTGCTAGCCGTGACATATACCGCGCGCTCGCGTTAGGACTACAAGACTATAGGGTGGCAATTTCGATTAGGCTAAATACATTGCAAGTGACTCCCAATAGAGCCATCAAGAACAGTCGTTATGATTATTACGTAAAATCGTCGAGTCCAACAATTCGCTTAACTCTTCTTTGCGAACAATGGCTCACCAATGTTCTTGCCTCTCAACTTAACACCAAGAGCTCTCTCCAACTTGCCCAACAACTGCTGATTTGGAACAGCTCTACCGGCCTCATAGTCGTTGATGACTTGTGGCTTCTCGTTGCACTTGGTGGCCAATTCCTTTTGGGTCAACTTCTTTTCTTGTCTAGCTTGCGAGATTACTTTACCCACAGAGACGTCAAGCTTCTTGACGGCAACAACGTCGTCAGTGTCGTCCAAATTAGCTAATCTTTGGCTTTCTGGGTTGTTCTTGACGTTGGTGGAGCCGTACTTCTTTTCAGTATTAAGGACAGCACCGCTTCTTCTGGCGGCGTTGATGTCGGCTTGAGTACGGGCAACTCTTTCTCTGGGGCCGCCTCCGCCAACGCGAGCCTTGCTGCCGATCATAGTAACAGAATCCCAGTCTGACATGTTGTGTGTAGTTTTAAAGTAGTATAAAGGTAAAGAGAGGTGAGAGATTTATGGCTCGCGAAATGTCCGTGGCGCTTGCGCACTGTCGATTACCATGGATAACTATGGAAGCTACTTTCGCACTACATGCACGACGTTTGCCAATACTTCGTGCAGCTATTAAACACCCGTATCTCCGTCACACTATAACATATACAACAAGTGGTTATGATGGTTTTGGTGTGGCACACACCTTGATATATGCTCTCTTCTTTCCCTATGAGATTATTTTTCTTGAGATGAGGAAAAATGAAGACGAAGTATTTTCTTTTATTTTGAAGTTAACTTCTCCCATCAATAGACGTAGCTTAGCGGATGTTCACTCGCGCACTTATTGTCTCTAACCATTTGCCCTGGTCCGGTGTAATGCGGGTGTAATTGATGGCACGTCGCTGCTCAGTACACATCAATCACGGTCACAAATTGTCCCGAAAAATTCCAAAAAAAAAACATTTTTTAGGGATGAAGACTTGACTAATGAAAAATCTTGGACACCGAAATCATATAAACATACTGTAGTTACGAAATCAGCTTGAGATATGTCATATTGACATTTGAGGTACAGTGCTTTTGAAAACTATTCAAACCAGCGCAGCAAAATGTTTCGTACTCCTTCGCACAGTCTTTCAAACCAAATGTTCACATCAACTTTAATCAGAATTCAATGTGATGAAATATTAAATCTGGATGATTGTCTAATAACTAATAAATTTAGGAGCCTTGCAATATTAGTCAAGGTTCAAACCGAAAGGAACTGAACTGCAAGGCGTACGAAACCCTTTAAATTATTGGTTGGTTAAATTTGCTAGTGTGGTTTGAATTGTTTTATCACGCTGGTTTGAATAGTTTCGAAAAACACTGTAAGAGGGGTGTAATAGAAATTTATCTGGAAGTGGGCAGATTCTTAATGACGTCAAAGATATCCGTCAAAGATATCCGTCAAAGATATTACCATACATGTTATTGCCAATGTTAAACCAAAGATACTGATAGGTCAAGCGATAAAGTCTCGCTGCTTTTACCTCGATTGAGGTAAAGAAATGAGTTCCAGCCCAAGATCTGCCTGCGGGTGCCGCGCTCCCATATAATGATAAGCGCACGCCAGGGTTTTAAATACCCGTAACAAGCCGTCCTTTCCCTCAGTGGAACAACCATCAAGTTTGTCAACAATGTCTACAGTCACTATCAAATCGAGGTCGCCTTCCATTAAGGGCTTCACCGAAGAATTGGTATCCTTTGCCGTTGACAGGATTCAGGCTAAGGTCGCTGCTAAGAGCAAGTTACCTGTTGCTCAAATTAGACTCTCTGTGTTGGACAAGTCTGGCAAATATATCCCTGTGGACTCCCAGAGAACTTTGAATGAATACTTCGATGCACAGGCATTGCTGGGGGATGTTGTCATCTACGCCAAGGATCTCGGAAAGCAAATTGCCTGGAAAACCGTCTTCATCTTGGAGTACTTGGGCCCATTGATCATCCACTCGCTTGTCTACTTTACGGCTACGTACGTTTTACAGGTTGCCCAGTCGCAAACTCAAAGATTGGCGCTTTACTTGTCGTTGCTTCATTTTGCCAAGCGTGAATACGAGACTTTGTATGTGCACAGATTCTCCAACTCCACCATGCCTTTCTTCAACTTGTTCAAGAACTCCAGTCACTATTGGATCTTGTCGGGGGTTAACTTGTCTGTTTTCATTTACTCTTACAACCAATCCAGCTTGCAGAATGCCGGCACAATTAAAAAGATTCTTTTCCATGTCAACAGCTTCCCCTCTTTTGTCAACTATGGTCTTGTATTGGTGTGGCTTTTTGCAGAGGTTTCCAATCTCATCACTCACCAAAAATTGTCTAGCATTAGATCGGGTGATGCTAAGGCATATGCTATTCCATATGGTTACGGGTTCGACTTGGTTGTATGCCCCAACTACTTCTTCGAGTCGTTGGCTTGGTTTGCTTTTGCTGTTTTGGTGGGCAACTGGAGTGCATGGCTCTTCCTTGCCATTAGCAGCGCCCAGATGTACGTTTGGGCTCTTAAGAAGAACAAGAGGTATTTGACTACGTTTGGCGATGAGTACAAGAAGTTGAGAAGAGCCAAGTTCGTGCCATACTTGTTCTAAGAGTTGAACGTTCGTGCATCAAAGATATTAATACGCCCAGTTGAGAGAGTTTGTCTTTGTATACTGACTATTCTTTTAATTAAAAACTTCATCGAGTGAATCATTCCTTCAACTTCAAACAGATGCTGTTCACGCAGTGTCTCTCATCGGTTGGAGTTTTGTAGCCTTCACCCTTGAAGATATGGCCCAAGTGGCCATCACATTTAGAGCACCGCATTTCCGTACGGACCATTCCAAACGAGTTGTCTTCTATGGTTTTGATAGATCCCGGTATAGCCTCGTAGAAAGCTGGCCATCCGCAGTGGGCAGGAAACTTGGTGTTAGCTTTATACAAAGGCTGTTCACAGCCCACGCATAAGTACTCGCCCTCGCCTGCTGGGGTCTTGACATATTCTCCGCTGAAAGGCGCTTCTGTTCCCAGCTGCCTCAAGACTTTGAATTGTGCGGGCGACAAAATTGCCTTCCATTCCTGTTCGCTCTTCATGGTATAAAGCCGGTAATGATTTAATATACTACAGGCCAACTTCTCGAAAACAGAGTTGCTAGAGATGCTCCTGGAGAATATTGGGGACTTTCTAGGTAACCTGAAGGAAGAAAAACGGTGTGTTATACTTCTGTTCATTGGCAGCAAACCAGATAAGAAGTGCATTCATGCGCGGTCTTCACCAGTTGGCAAAACATGTGGACACCATGCACTACGATAATAATCCTTGGCCAAAATGAGTTAACGTGCCAAGAATTTTTCTGAAGAAGAATATGAATGCGAGACATATATTCCTGTCTAGAACAATTGTTTGTTACTTTCTTTTGTTCATAGTGTGACCGAATTTTGACTCGAGATTTACGTAACACATTATTCACAATTCTGTTAGAAAAAAGTAAAAAATGCGAATTTAAATTGGAGCTTTACTCCTACAAATTACTAATACAAATAGATAGACTCGAGTCGTGGCTTATAAAAGTAGTTTCAGGTCAGGCTACTCATGGAAAATTTCTTAATTTTTATATTCCAATGCTTATTTTTAAACTTTAGGTGGCTGAAGCACGTGTACTGTGCAATCGTGTGATGCTCTATATCTTCTATCTCATGAAGTAGTTGTACTTACCCTTGAGTTCCCTGGACACATCCTTGCCCTCAGTCTCCACTTGCCATTGAAGCTCGATATCCAACTCTCTTGGGTTCTTGAAGTTTGGTCTAGAGGCAATGGTTCCGTTAATGGTATCACCCTTCTTTAAGTCAAGCACTTGGTCCATGTAGAACACAGTCTGCTTCCAGTGGGTGTACTTGTGCATTGGACCAGTAGGCAAGGTGACCTTCTCATTACCTGGGAAGTCACAGTCAAACCACACAATGTAGGCGTGGCAGAAGTCAGTGTCAATGGCCTTCAAAGAAAACGTGCGGCTGAACTCCAAGTCTTCTTTTTTGCAGGTGTTAATGTCAAATTCAAAGAACTTGTAGGGGGTAGTAATCAAGCTGTTGTTCTCTACAGTATCAACCAATGGCTCACTCATGGCAACCTCAATGAAAGGAGTGTAATCAAATCCGTACACATCTTCCCAGTAATGTATCTTGTCGTTTTTATATTGACCATCCTCAATGCCGGCAATTGTCATGGAGCACTTATCTGGCAAAATCAAACCGCCAGGTGCCAAATATTTGTCTCTAGCATACAAGACTGTGTCCAACATGGACTCGTACAACAAGAAATATCCCATCCACTCGGAGACAATGATATCCACCGAGTCCACGGGTAATTTGATGTCTTCCAATTTACCCTGGATTAAAGTGATCTGGTCTTGGAACCCATTGAGCGAGACGATCTCCTTGGCCTTGTCAATGATGTTGGACATATCCACCGAGTAGACGTGTTTGGCCCCTGCCTTGACTGCAAACATAGACAAGATACCCGTACCACATCCAACGTCTAGGACGATTTTGTCTTTGAACAAGTGCTTGTTCTTGTACATAGCCTGGCGGTACGACAATGTTCTGCTTGTATCTTTAAGCATTTCCTCGTGGATTCCGAAATGGTCATACGAGGAGAAGTAGTGCTGTTCACTGAACGGCAAGGATTTCTTATCGGTGGCAGACATATTAAAAGGGTCTTGAATTGGTGTTTTTTGTTGATGGACCTGATGGATATGCAGTGAAAAAAGTGATGTGAAAGCTCGGTGATGAGGTAGACGCGATGTGTTTATTTTTTCTTTTTTGGATGCGATGGCTGGGGAAGGCATGCATGAGTCCATCAATATTTCAGCGTTGGTTAATTAGAGACAGGATTTTTTTTATAATTGCCTGTTCAGCTAGAGTCAGTAACATACCAATTTTTTTCAATATAGATTCTTTTTAAATTTAAGGATAATTATAGTAGTAAATGGGGGCATGGTGCGTAGCTTGCAGCATCCAGCGATACCTGCTTAGAACATTCGATCTTCTATTTTGTTAAGGGCAATAGCTCTTAAAAATGTACAGTCCTGCTACATAATGCCCTTATACCGGACTCGACAGTCCTGGAGACTGGATTCTAAGCCTTGAAACGTCTGCCCACTCTATCCCTGATAAGATGGCATAAACCAGACGCAATGATGCTGATACCCAACATGGCAACCAAAACCATGTTCGAGTCTTTGTACAACCTTGCCTTGTCCTCAGGCCATCCACGGTAGAGGGCGTATGTAGCAGTAACCGAGCCCAAATTGCCTAGGCCAGAAACTAAGGCAGAGCTTACGGCCACTCCGCTTTCTCCATAAGCAGGGCCAAAGATCTCAGCAGACCAAGACATGCAAATCGGAACAGTAGGGCCCAAACCAAAACCTGCAATCAACAAGCCTCCGTACTTGTTCCATGAGCCTTTTGCGAAAGTGGTGACGAACATACCGCAGATGATAATGAGACAGGAGGCAGAGAAGAACAATGCACGGAACTTCTTCAAGCGGTCGGCAAATGGTGTAATAATTAAGATTCCTGCCAAGTCAAAGAGCCAAATGGGTGCATATAGCAAAGACACATTGATGGACGATAAGTTGGGGTTATTAGTAGCGATGATAGTGGAGCCGAAAACAGCCAATCCAAAGCCGGTACCCACAACACCAAAGTACATGATTATGAGTGGCCACAACCTCAAGTCAAGGAAGATGGCCATAACATCAGCCCACGTCCATTTCACTTGCATTGTACGTCCCTCAAGGTCTTTTCTGTGAATCTCCCTCTCCACCTCGTTCAAAGGGTATGTAGGCGTACAGAACTTCTTGTAGAAGGCCATAAGCTTGTTAGCAGGTTCCTTTTGCTCTCTGTTTGGGCGATCAGGGAGCCACCAAAGCAAAGAAATACCAATAGTAATAGTCACGCACCCGTAAACCAAATACATCCACTGCCATCCGGTGTAACCTCTTTGACCATCCATTTTCTGGAAGCCTGCACTCACCAAACCACCAGCAGCAGCAGATAATTGAGCAGCCGTGAAGTAGTAGCCAATGCGCCGTGTCATTCTGTCATTAGGATACCATAAGGAAATATAATATGACATGCCTGGCCAGGTTCCTGCACCCACCACCCCCGAAATGAATCTGACTGCAATCAAGGAGCCTGAGGAGTCAAGTGCAATGTAGCATGCATAGACAAGACCAACACTAATAACAATACGGGCCAACCACGACTGGGGGCTGACTCTTGTCATGATCAAATTCATGGGAACATCGAAAATAATGTAACCCACAAAGTAGAGAGCAGAGGCTGTTGAAGTATCCTTAGACGTGAGGTTAAGTCTTTGGCCCAAGGAGTGTCCCTGGGCAGTGTTCATGGTCAAGGTAACACCATAGACATTAGAACCAAACGAGGTGAGGAAATAGAGAACCCATAGTGCTGGTACAATGCGGTAGTCTAGCTTTCTGTAGATTCTGTCAAGCTCTTTGGGAGAGGCCAGTAGAGACTCTGAGCTGATGCTATGCTCCCTGCTTTCGGTGCCAATAGCTTCAATATCACTTTTGCTCATATTAGTGAAAATAAATAGAGGGAATAAAAAAGGGATATGTTTTTGGCGAAATGAGCAGTTTATATATTGTCCAGGAGAGTCCCAACACTAGCTCAGATATTTTTTTTAACCTGACTCGCAGTCGTGAGTCAAGCGAAGTCATCTGTATGGACGGCACATGGGCATGACTACGAGTCAAGTTGTCTGGCGCGCACCTGCGTATTTTAGGGTGGGTCCAGTAGCGCCCCTGTCTTTAGTTACGCCTACTATAAATCTAATTTTTAGTTTAAAGTATGAAAGAATGCCTGAAAAATGGTACTTACGCGATTTTTTTTGCTTCAAAGAGTGGTAATTCATCAAATCAGATGAGGCAGAGAAACATGATGAAGAAGTGAGTAACGAGTGAATCACGTCTGGTGTGACGTAAGCATTCTTACTTTAAGGCTTCGCACGTTATTTGGGCAAACTCAACACTTTGGTCAATGCAGAACGAGTGCGTAATGGCTCTGCACTTCTCATTGGATGTGCTACCTATCTCAAAGGAAACGCCGTTATCTTTACTGGAGTGATAGCGCGACAAGATGTAGTCTCTGGAGTTGTCGTGCACCCAGTAATCAGTTGCAGCAAAGAAACACCAGAGCTTTACATCATGCAACTTGGGCAACTCTTGGAAATACCAGTCGTTGATCTCGTCGTCACGGTGAATTGTCACGAGCTCCTCCTGCGCTAACGTGAGTGCTTGTCTCACAATCCGCCTGGATTTGAATATTTTGAAGGTTGCCTCAATAGAATTGCCCCACGATTCCTTCAGCCTCTCGTCATTGGACACGGGTCGAGAAATAATGAACGATTTGATAATGTGCATTGCCCAAGAGTCCGGAAGCACGAGCTGAAGAAACGAAATGAGAGCCACGGCCAAGGATACGACGGGCAAAAAACGGAAAAGTTTCGAGAAAAACACCCCGGAGTCCGATTTGGCAATATCCACGATGGTTGGGCAGATAAGCCCCGAGAAATCGATTTTGACCACGTGCTTCACTTCGTCATCTTCCAAGAGATTCCGTATAACTCTCTGCACGATGTATCCTCCGACGGAATGACTAAGGAAGCTGAGATTCGTATTTCCATTGAGAATGTATTTCTTCAAGATCTTACATTTATGATGTATTTGGTATTCGAGGTCATAGAAAGTCTGGTTGCCCATTTTTCCATCTTCGGCGAAGTTGCCCGATGTTTGGAACCCTGCATGACTGATGGCCAAGAGATCGAAATCGGGGAATTTCTCGTGGATCAACTGCAAGTAAGTAGTGTAATAGTCAATAAGGCCCGGATTTCCAGGTATGAACACTAAAAGTGGGGAGAGAAGGCTTTTCTCTTTGCATTCAATGAAGTATTCCGACGTCAATGGGTGATCCGGATTGGTCCTTATCATTTAAAGGAATGTACGAGTTGTGGTACCTACGACGGACAGGCGCGACATATACATCGCCCGACATCCACACACCAATTTATTGACCAAAGATATTATGTAAGTTGAAGCCGTACCGCTGCTCACCACATGTGCTATGCACGTCTCTTTCGTAGTAGGTCAACCTTCCTTTTTTATCCAAAATAATGACAGTTTGAGTTCGGGTTCCATATTCCATCAGTGCATTTTTTTGGTTGAGATCCGAGGCCATATCTAAAGCAGGAATGAAGATCGAGTTTTGCAATTCCTCCAACTTTTCCCGTGCGGTTCCTTTCTCCAACACTTCTGAGCTATAGGTGTTCAATGATAAAATGTCAAAACACCGGTTTTTGAGCTCTTCAAATGTAAGACTTTTTTCCACAGATTCTTCTATTAGCTTCGAGAGATGGTCGATGCCGAGTCTAGCCTTCTGCCATGGGTGATAATACAACGAATTGGAAACCGCAAAAGTATGCTTTTGAGAAATATTGCGGTGTAGGTCATCACTGATGGCTTCTTGCGCGTGTATTTTGCCTCTGTCTCCACGGTTGCTCATGATGTTCAAGTGGCGCAATTTATGCGTTTTGGGATCCAATTGCAATTTGCCGTAGATTAGGCTAAATCCTCCTATCAGACTAAGCCGCTGCGATTCGCTAAATGCTTCCAACCAATCCTCATCATTTAATTCGGAACTGAGGTACTCTATAGGCAATATTCCTCTAGAGACCTCGCTGTACCCATCGGTATTTTCCCTGTAATTTAAAAGCACTGCCAATTTACCACTCGAGGTGACTCCTATCCAAGTGCCTCGTTCTTCTCTGCCGAGATCAACAGGCGATAGGATCTTGTGATCACCTCTAATGCTCCGTTCTGTGGCCAATTGAGTTGGTCTATTGAAGTATTCATCCCGGTTAGAGAGGACAATCAACGGGTAATCTGGATGTAGGGTTGACGTGATCAAAATGCACATTTCAAGAAAGTTTCCATTTATGTCTCGAGGCAAGGCATCAGGCACTTTTTACGCGGAATTGTACCCCGCGCTTTCTCTATGCACTGGTCATTCTGTGACCTGACTTATCCATCGATTAGCCGCACGGACATAAGGTCAGCCTTTTTGGTGGTACCTTAGCATTGAATCTCGTGACTCCCGAATGATGTATCTGCTGGCAAAAGGATTTCCTCAAAGCGAACTTTTGGAGTGGAGTATCCCTTTTGGCTAGAATTCTGCTGCAGAGGCAATTCGGGCAACTGGATCTCCAGTACTGAGTTCGACTCGTCAGGTGTTTCACTCTCGTCATTTGATTGGCTTCTCATATACCAAATAGGATCGTAATGTTTTGGATGCATTGCATCTGCTCCGGTGAACAGTCCCTCAAAGACTTCGTTGGATTCCATATTGGTGCTTTTCGAAATAGAGAAGTTGCTTTCGTTGGGACCAAGCACAATCATCAGAGAATTGAGGGGTGAATTTTCGCCGCTTAGCCCTGCTGCAGCTCCACCGGAAAAGTAGTCTCCGCTCACAAGAGCTTCAGCCGTGGGCCTTTCCTTCGGATCCCACAGAAAGCAATTTTTAATAGCATGTGCAAGCCCGTTGTATTCTGGCCCCATGATATCCTTAATTGTCTGGCCTGAGATGTAGGAAATCACAAAGCCCAATTTTTCAGCCAATTGCACACCCTCAGGCCAAATTCCCCCAAGATCCTCCGAGGAGCGGTCCTGGTAGAGGGGATGACCAAGCTTAGTTAAAATTTGCCAGATTTGATCTGTTTCGTTGATACCCGCAAAAAGAGGACGGAAGTTGACCAACTCGACTGCAACACAGGCAAAAGCCCAGATGTCAATGGGACGAGAGTAATGTTTCTGACGCAAAAGAATCTCTGGGGCACGATACCACCGAGTAGAAACGTATTGAGTTAGCTCTCTGGTGTTTGTGATGTGCCTTGCAAGTCCGTAGTCACAAAGCTTAAGGATGTACAGATGTTTGGCATGTTCAGGAGGGATGCTATTATCGTAATACTGCTTAGTAGCAGATATCAAGATGTTTTCTGGTTTGATGTCCCTGTGGAAATAGCCCTGACTATGAATGTGGTCTATAGCAAATAGCAATTGATTCAAAATGCTCTTCACAACTCGAGTGGTGACGGGCCGGCCCTCGTGCTTTTGCATGAACTGGTAAAGGTTTTGGTCCATGGGCTCCATCACGATATTGAGCTTTCCACTAAAGCTGTCAATGAATAGGTCGAAGATCTGCAAGAGATTCTGATGAGATGGCACGGAAAGGATGAATTTGATCTCGTTCATTTTCAAGTAATCCTCAGGCTTTCTAAGCTGGTTTTTCATGACCTTTATAGCCACAAGCCCATTGGAAAAAGGCTTCTTAGGGGAGTTGTGGATCAAAGGATCCATAAGGGTACCTCCCTTGGTTTCTCCTACCTTGAGAAGCTCCTTGATATCCCCCTTATGCTTTGCTAGAACGGCACACCCAAAACTGCCAAAGCCTAACCTGGAGATCATGAAGTAGTTTTGCAGAAACGACTTGCGTTGGATGGATTCTTGTGGAGCTGACATTATACGATATCACTGTGTGTGGGAATACAGGGTCCAAAAGAAGATTAACTTTAAGGAGGGTCAAGGGAACTTGAGTCTCTGTTTGGCTCACGAGTCTTTTGTAAAGAAGTGATGTTGGGAAGTAGGATAATTGTGGAAATAAACGTGTGCTCAAAATTCTCAAAACACAGAAGAAAATGCACGGGAATATATAATGCAAGACAAAGTAGCGCAAGCTCGTTCTTGGAACACAGAGTAGTACAGGGGAAGCATGTATCACAAGAGCTGCCACAGAGGGGGCATCCTTGGCTGCAAATTGGGGCGCGAAATCCCACGACCTGAAACCACCTCATGCCCCACAATTTTGCAAACACACTATGGATTAACGGGAATTTTTAACGAGAATGGAACGAACAATCAAGTGAAATTTGATTTCTATATTAAGTGAAAACGGATTGGTAAAGAACAAAGGGGATCGAGCTTTCAAAAATTGAGATCTTTAATAAAATATAGTCTAAATTCAAAGATGGAGTTTAGAAATGGCTTTTGAATTTGCACACAAGAAATGAATGATATAGAGTATAGTACCATCCTTTTGATCACGGGAAATATTCCTTAGCGTGTTCCGAGTCAGACAGATCTAAGTCAAAAGTAAAGTCGTTTTCTTCGTCAAACAAGTCTAGTGACTTACCTTCCACGAGCAAGTCTCTAGGTTCCACAGTGTAGCTACTTACAACAATCTTTTTATTGTCATCATCTTCATCTTGACATAAAACGCCACTTTCTTCCAGAATTTGAAAGGATAGTCCCGGCAAGTGGCTCTCTATGTTGTGTTGCAAGGAGCATGACCTTCCGCGTGGACAGGTGCCACTTTCTTCATAGTCAGGGCAATTAAAGAGGTGAAGAAAGGGACACAAGTCCCCACGCTCGCAGTATCCACCAACGGCAAAAGGGCGACAAGTCCAGATCTGATATCGTGGGTCTTTGGCTTGCGGAGGTAAATTATGGGAATACAAACACCTCTCGTTGTGGCAAGTACCCTGGATTGCACATCGGCAGAGAGGGGTATTGAAGATATTGGGCTTATGTGAAAGAAGACACTCTCCATCACATTTTCCGGTTAAGTAGTCCCTGCAAATAGATATCCTGTGTAAGTTATGCTCATAGGGACAATCATCCATCTTCTTACATATTCCGAGCCGGGTGAAGTATCGACACTGCTCTTTTAGCTTATCGTCGACTCCCAAACGGATAAAATCGCCACCTGGGCACGATGAATATTGCCATCCGTTCCACGAAAGTTCCTGCTGAGCAAGAGGACGTTTGCCATCAAGGGGAACGAGTTTCGCTCCTCCTCGGCGCACTGCCATTTTACAATCTAGTTGAATGCGATCGCAAGAGTCGGTGACCGTAGTGTTCTTGGAGAGCTTATTTTCCCATTTTGCCTTCATCAAACGCAACGAGTAATACCAAAAAGATTTTGATTTCACATGGGGATGATTTTGCATGTACAGGTGCTCATCTGTGATTTCCCTTTCAGGTGGAGACGTTGCATTAATTGGGGGAAGGATGCAATTGTGCGAGACGGATCGGAGCTTGGATATCCGCTTGGTATCTCGAAGATGCATCGAGCCTGTCGACACTCGGTGGCGTACAAGATGCAACTCCCGCTTGACATCTTGAAGCTGCTTCCTTAAGTTCTCAATTTCGGAAGTTTCGGGATGAGTCATGTTGTGTGTCAAGCGTGGCACTGCCTTCGCTTCGCAAAATATTTCAAACTAGATGCCGGAATAATGAAGTTTATGATTAGTTTGAAACTGCAGGTACACCACCAAGGCATAATTTTGATACCCTCAAGATATTTTGACTTTATGAGCTACGGAAGACCAAGGTCACTATCTTCGTAGACTATAAAAGATATAGCTGCGTTTTGGCTACCATGGCGTTTTGAGTAAAAGAGTACTGGTTGTGCATCAAAGAAAACGTTTAAATTCTTGATGTAGCAATCCTTTCAAAAATAATGAAAGTCTATGCTCGCATGGGGGCCATCTCCGGTTTGCATTACAATGGACAGCCTAGTATGAAAATGAGCTTTGGCTCCGCCGGTGCCTTTTTTAAGAATGCAGAACAATCAAAGGAGTTAGAATGAGTCAGAAGAGTCATTGATTTGGAAAATTGCAACCAAAGTCAAAAATTTCCCTTTGGGTAGAATTATCAATGTGGTGGATCGATTCCAGGGTATGTTTACATTCCGGAGATACCAGAAGCCAAAGCCATTAGCATTCAGATGTACCGATGCGAACATTCAAGCTATCTTCCTGCGTCTATTGTGCGCTTTTAACAAGACAAACTACAGGCCTTTAATACCACATGAGTTACGACCATGCTCGCTCATATGCTTCTCGAGCTATCTTAGACATTATTCCACTCGACGAAGAGACTGCTTCTGAGATTGTGGACTACTCTCTAACGCTACCAAATGCAGAGATTGAAAACCACCTACTAGGTCTTCTTGGCCAGAGCGAAGACAGTCTAAATGTGATATCTAGGTTTCTCCAGCTCAAAAAGGAAGAGGACGAGAGACTTCGAAAGTTGGCAGAAAAGAAGGTGGTCAAGGGATTGCCAGCGAAAACCCTACTAGATAAAAAGAAAAAGGGGCCCGCATGGACTACCGGCGAAACGTCTCCTCAGCCCAAGCAGCATAATGGCCCACGGAGGCAAACGACATCGATGACGGTTTCAGAGATGGTTGATCTGAAGCCCAAAAACCAGCTTCTGAGTAACCAGGCCAAAAAGAACAAGAAAGCCAATCTCGATAGTTTGAAGGATATCGAGGCCGTGTTGAATGAGTTGGAGGTAGAAGACTCCAAGCTACTCACAAGCATTGAGAATTCATCCACTATAAGACGAGTTTGTAATTGCATGGCAACAAAGCACCCGTTGTTTGAGGTGGCTCCCAATTGCTTGAACTGCGGAAAGATTATTTGCTATAAAGAAGGCCTTCAGCCGTGTTCTTATTGCGGCCAAGAGCTACTCTCAGATCACGAAAAAGTGGAAATAGTGAAAATCCTCAAATCGGAACGTGAACTTTTGGAGACAAAACAAAAGCAACCAAAGAACAAGTCTATCCAGGAACAACCTTCGAAGTTGACATCCAAGAAAATCAAGTACGGAACAACTACAGGCGGGAACTTGTGGAAAATGCAAGATGAGGCTCTCAAAGCCATGGAGATAGAGGCAAAGAAGCTGCGCGAGATGGAGCATGAATTACAGAAAAGGGAACAGGAGAGAGAGGAACAGCTTCGCGAGCTCGAACATTACCAGAGATCGAAAGATGTTGATTCAGACTTGCAAAAAGCCCAAGAAAGATTGGAGACCCTTCTTCATTTCCAAGATACCGGAGCCGAGAGGTCCAAGATCATTGATAATGCGGCTGATTTCGAAATGCCAAGTGCCTCGAGTGGAAGTATATGGCTTTCTCCCGTGGAGAGAGCTTTGCAACTCAAAAAGCAACAAAAGGAGCTCAGGAGAATGGAAAGTCAAGAGAAGGCATTGACTGGAAGAACAAAGAAAGTGGTCGAGATGGTCATTAAGGATGGAAAGGTAAAAATGGTCGAGAAGCAGGTTGTGGACCATGATCCCAAGGAGGAGAAGAAGGAAATTGACGAATTGGAGGCTACATTGAAACAAAGTAAGCTTGACGGTGAAAAGCAACTACATTCAAATACATGGGACTTCGAGAGTGAGAACGATAAATGGGAACGGCCTATTTACGTTTCATCGAAGAAGCACCATGACTCCTCCGAGATCTCAATGCCTACACGCAATAGAGTCCAGGCACCTCTGATGGATGACACAGAGCTTGTCGCTGTGCTTCCATCATAAATAAACATATACACAATTGCCCTAGCGCCGTTTCATGCGTTGCTTGAACTTTTTGGCGCGAGGATCGTTGATCTTCAACCTTTGGTAGTTATTACTGATCGGGTTAATCTTCGTGCTCAAGTTCGGATTCCGTAAGATCGGTTTGGCCTCATGGTCAGCATCATCATCATCATCACTTGCTTCTTCATCTGACGATTCATGACCGGAAACATCCCCATTCAAATAAGTTTGTAACTCCGCTTGATTTGCCTTTTCAAGACGGTTTATCTCTTCATGGACGTCTTTACCTTCAAAAGTAGTTTCTTCATTCTCCTCCATCAAGCGAGGCTTGATCTTCCATCTTCTAGTGGTTCTCTTCTGCGTCAAAGCCTTTTTCCGCTTGCGGGCGAGGGAGGGAGCTTCTTGCAACTGTGAAGTAGCAGCCTCTTGTTGAAGAACTTTCTCAATTTGTTGAGTTTCTTCTTCAAGCTCCCGTTTCTGCTCCTCAAAGTCTTGAGTTGCAGCCAAACTCTGAAATTCCTGGAAGATTTGTGATACCTTCTTGGAGCCTCCAAATGATAGATACCTTTGGGATTTGAGCGGGGAGGGGGAGACTTGAAACTCCTCAAGCAACAGTGTGGGTTTCTCGGGAGTCTTGATCAAGTTGGCCTTTGATGGAGACCACGCCAATCTAGCTTTGGAGGGAGACCCGACCAATCTATTTTTTGATGGTGAGTCCTGGGATGTATTTAGAGTATCATTGAATGAGAACTTGCTAGTGACTTTCCCTAGGTAGAACGGCGTCTCCATGATCTCATTGGTAGGGTCATTTGATGTGTTCCCAGCTGAGGGCGAGGCAGCAGTTCGTAGTCTTTCCATTAAGCTTCCAGAGCTCCTCGAAGGAGTGACATTGCTTGTCTCAATCCGCCTCACAGAATTTGTCGGTGTCTTGAAAATATTCTGCTTCAGAGGAGATTCACCCACACTTAGAAGCTCGTTCTTAACTATGGGCCGTCTTCTAATGGGAGAAGAGTCGGGTGGACTCATGAGCAGGTCGAATAACGACATGACTTTTCCATTAGCCTGGGGTGTTGGACCTAACTCGGCATTGCGAACAACCACGTTCCTTTCCATCTCCTCATCATCCGTGAGAAACACATCTACTGATGCCTTGGTGCTCTGGTGGAGTGCTGCCGGAACAGACCGCCTTGATTTGCTGGAATGTAGGCTTTTGCTTTTGGAATCCGATGTGCTCTTGTGTTTCAGCGATTCTTTCTCTCTTCTTGTCTCCTCTGTCTCTTTTTCTGTCTCTTTTCCACTTGTATTGGACGTGTCAGTCGCAGCTTTCTTCAACTCATTATAGACCTTGTAGGCTTTTCGTATGTCAGGGTCCGCCTTCACATCACTTTTTGAGGGTGGCTTACCATGCTTAGAAGCAAAGTTCTTTTCCCATTCTTTGATCCGGACCTTGTACTCTAGTATGGTAGCCATTAGGTTTGGTGCTGGTGCTAAGATGGAGGGTGGAGCAGCTATACGCGTCGCGCTCTGACTCGCACACAGGAACGATGTCTTAGAGTTTATATTGTCTAGCTTATGGCCCCATGGTGTATTATATACAATTGAAATTATGAGTAGCCGCCGATATCCGAGCCTGCTAAAAGCTATGTAATTTGTTTTTGATGCCATCAAAAGCAGGCTTTGCTTCCGAGTCGAAAAGACCAATTATGTGGAGCATTGCCTGAACCAAGGCCTGTTTTTCGGCCTCGTTATTGAATTGACCTTTATTCAGCTTCAAGGCATCGAGAAACAGGCCTCCAACCGATGTAGTGTTGTTCCAATAGTTGTTCAAGAAGTGAAGAGCTTGAGCCTTGTTGGAGGTCAAGGCTAGAAACACTACCAACCGGACCCACATGGCCATTTTTTCCGTGGCTTCAAGAGCCTTAGGAAAATGCATGCTTTCCCACTCACTCCAAAACCGTTCCCATTTTCCTGCATTGCCGTATGTGAACAAAACAACCTCTTTGAACTGGGGACTGACCTGCGCTTCTGGGTTTATTGCCAGGTTGTGGTAATCGATCAAGGTCAATACATTCCGGGCATTGTTTGTTGAAAACAAGATTTCTGGGGACGTATACTCGCTGAAGTCGGCCTCGACCTTCTGATCAATGATATCTTCTACAAGCTTGGGCGTGATGCTTGTGTTGGAATTATTGTAGGTCAATCTCCATAGAAGGGGAATGAAATGAGGGTTTGAAGTCATGCTGAACTTCTCCAGAGAAAAGTTGTATAGGTTGGAAATGAACGTGGATACCTGGCCAAAGCTCAGGTCCGTAGCTGCAACTGAAGATTGGTCTCTAGTGGGACTGTCAATGAGGAGTTTCAAATATTCGGTGACATCGTCACTCTTTTGCGAGGTCCCGAGGTCCAATCGGGTATGTTTTTCATAAAAAGCATCTTCGACTTCTTGGAAGGAAACCAACTGCGGATTGATGCAGTGGAGTGTCTTGAGAAAAGTGATTTTATCATTGAAGTCACTGGCATCGTGGAGTTGGTCATCATGTTGAAATTGACTCTTCAACTGTGCAAAACTCTTTGTAGGGGAGTCGAGGGGCATATTTCTCAAAGCCTGCAAAAGACCACTAGGTCTTGAGGATGTAGTAGTCAGTCCTCGGGGTACCATGGTGTGAAATCTTCTAATGCCGCTGAAGATATGGTCAGAAGACGATAAAACGGACGCTTTTGGCTCGTACAAGTGCAACTCTTCTTTAGGACACCACAAGGACTCTAAATTCAACTCTTGTCTTCTTTCAGCGGTCATAAGATGCACATCCACATTTTCGTGGTGGAAAAGAACCCAGCTGTTGGCCGATTTGCCGTAGTCGTTGTCTGTGGCAGAAGGGCCCTTTCTAGCCTGCCTTATAAGCCTTCTTCTTTGAGCAGGGGTTTTGCCATTGGCCACCATTCCCTCCACTGATGGGATAACATTGTGGTGATGTTTTATGTGGTTTCTCAACTCCGTGGCAGCCTTGAAGTTGTGTCTTTCAGACTTTCCTGTTCCGATCAAAATATAATCCACAGTATTGTTATTCGATCTAAACTCGTGCAGGTCGTCGAGCCGGGTCATGTCAAAAAGCAGAATATCTTGCATGCCGTAGTCCTTGGCCAATAACGTAAAAAATTCCTCCACTTGAGCAGGTGCTCCAGCGGGGATTTCGGGGATTTCAATATCCTTTTCTTCGATCAATGTCGATTTGATGTCACTCCGTAGGTACCAAGGCGTGGAAATCTGGTCAGAGGGTTCCTCCTGCTCCACTTGCTTCTCTTGTTCCACCTTGTCTTCCCCAATGGGAGCACTCTGGGCATCAGTGGGGGTGCCTGCACTCAGAGACACTTGTCTTAAAAAGGCATAGCGTGTCTTCTGGAGAACCGCTAGGTTCCGGGTCCAGCCAATTCGGATCATGGGAGTAGAGTATGTGGTGAGTGACGACGGCCTGAAAAAAAGACATGCGCGAGAATGCTACAGGCACTGAACAGTGGATATTGTACTCAATCTCCGATAGTCTAATATATCTGGAGATGCAAATTAAATGATACTAAAAATTCACGGTTTGAATGAATGGATTTTAGATAATTGAAACTTGAAAAGTTTGCAAAATTCTCAAAGACAATTCACACATTTACTGTTTTCTGAGCCTCTCACCCATTATTGAGACATTTAAAGTGGGACTGAAAAATCAGAAAACGACCAAAAACAAATGGGGTTTTCGATATTCAGCTAGAATAAGGAAACCCAAACAGGGAACGGGTTTTCGTTAACCTTTTTTTTTCTGGGCTTATATCTTCCTGGAGACCCCTGGCCATCTCGCTGCAGATGCGCAACATCTCCACAGATATGCACTACTTCGATGAGCACACATCGAACAATTTTTAACACGCTTCAAACATCAAACATCCACCATGGCAAAGTTGGTTCACAATGTCCAGAAAAAACAGCACAAGGAGCGTTCGCAGACGCTGGATCGTCTCAAATATGGTCTTCTAGAGAAAAAGAAGGACTATAAGTTGAGAGCCGATGATTACCACCAGAAGGAAGCTGCGTTGAAGGTGTTGAGAGCCAAGGCTACCGAGTACAATCCCGACGAATACTACCATGCTATGGTCAACCAGAAAACAGACGAAGATGGAATTCTAATCCGAGACCGTGGGTCCGTCAACCTTTCAAACGAACAGGCCAAGCTTCTCAAGTCACAGGACGTGAACTATGTGAGAACAATGAGGCTAAACGAGACCCAGAAGGCTCAAAAACTCCGCAAATCCTTGGATTTCAAGGCCCAGGGAAAACACACTGTTTTTGTGGACTCCGAAAAAGATCAGGTCTCCTTTAACGCAGCAAAGTTCTTCAACACAGACGACAGTATGCTAGAAAGAAGAGAGAACCGGTTGCGCATAGACCAGCTTGAGAACAGAGAACGTTTGATCAAGAACGAAATCGAGCATGCTGACAAGCAATCTACAGATAAGGATAAGCTTCAAAAATACCGGTTGTTGAAGGAGAGATTGCAACGTGAGAAGGAGCTCAGAGAGGTGGAGCAGCAATTGGAATTGACTAGAGAATTGATGAAGAAAGGTAGCAAGAGGAAACTTGTGGACGAAGATGGCAATACGGTTTTCAAGTGGACGAACGCCAGAAAGAAGTAATTCTATTCAAGTTAGCATGGCAATGAAATGGCTCATTCCTCGCTCAAACTCTTATTCACATATTCAACAAACACACTTTGGATACGGTCCAAATCAATACTTCTCATGCGGTTCAAACTCACAAATGTTCGCCTTATTCTCTGCAACTGAGCAATACTCGTTCCATCGGCAGGCAACTCCACATAAAGCCCCTGCAGTTTATCAATAACAGCCAGGCCTCCTCCCATCAACTGTTGGTGCTGCACTACCTTGTTGACCACATCCGAAGTCTTGCGGTCTAGCTCCTGCAAGTAGTTGTTGCCCGAAGTAGGCTTGACCAAAGTGGCCGCATTGGGTGGAGGCGGTCTTTTAAGTACCAAAGCATCCCATATTTGATCGATCGGTAAAGATTCTTGTTCGTAGTCACTCACCACAGTAAACAACGGGCTGTCCCAGCGAGAGTCTGCATTTGGTTCTTCGTATCTCATGGCAAGCTGGGCCATGACATCCTCGCCCCATGGATTTTCGTGTTTTTTATTCCACTCAAGACATTTATCCATTGGGTTCATCACCTGTACCACGCAGTGCGGCGTGACTACACCTTTGGCCTCACAGAAGAGCTGGTAGCGGAAACCTTTAATGTATGATAATGAGTCCAAGATCACGAACGCAGACCTCGAGAGATCCCTCTTTACTACCGACAACTGCGTTCCACGAGCGTGCTTCTCGGAACTGGATTCTCTATATACTTCATGCGAGATACCAAGGCTCTCATCGCTGTGGTATACGATGGAGTAGTTGGATCCCGGGCCATTCTCCTTCTGCGCAAGAGAGATTTTCTCCTGTAGTTGGGAAATGAGTTTCTTGGCCCAAGTTGTTTTTCCGGAGCACGGCGGTCCGGTGAATGTGATCAAAGGCATGGTAAGACGTCTCTTTGGTGGGGCCGTCTTTCTGGTGTGAAAGGCGTCTTTCGGTGCGGCCGCGCTGATGGGATGCATCTTTTGTAGAGTGAGCGCAACAGCCATCTCAATAGACCACACTTCTGCAATCTACATACACCAGCACCAGCATGAGCTTTGTTCCACGGCGGACGTTTCCGGATTACAGATTGTCACTATCCAACTTCAAAGGACACCACCAGAAAGCACTCACCAAATTTGGCCATTTGGCCCCACAAATCGACTTGATCTTGGAGGTCCGGGACTCCAGAGCCCCGATCTCAACCACCAATGTGCTCTTCGACCGGGTGCTTGCACGTAAGAAGAAGATTATATTGTATAGTAAGAAAGACTTATCCATACTTAAGCCTGCATTGCTAAAAAAATGGCATGAGGAAGAACCATTCGTTTTCGTGGACACTCGAAGCAAGTCTGATGCCCGTAAAGTGCTAGATGCCATTGGCGACTATTACAAGGGTATGCAACCACCACCACCTTTGGGTCTACGGACCATGATCATAGGAATGCCCAACGTGGGAAAGTCTACGCTAGTCAATACTCTACGATCGGTGGGTTACATCTCAAAGCTTCCTGAAGCCATTAGTTCTAAAAAGAAGAAGGTTGCCCGAACTGGTGGCCAGCCAGGAGTGACACGCAATACCAGTGAAATCATCAGACTCAGTCAAAACCCAGATATCTTGGTCTATGACACTCCAGGTGTTTTTTTGCCCACGGTGAAAGACTCACAAACAATGCTTGCACTCGGGCTCGTGGGCTGCATCCACACCTCTTTTATCGACCCGGTCATTCAGGCAGACTACTTGTTGTACGTCCTCAACCTTCAAGACCCTCTGGGTGCTGCGTATTCGGAGTATATGAAACACCCCACAAACGATGTTCATGAGCTTCTCCATCAGATTGCAGAGAAAAGGCGGAAGCTCAGAGAAGACGGTCTGTTCGACGATGTTGGAATGGCGCTTCACTGGACTAACCTCTGGAGACAGGGCAAGTCTCGTGTATACCGCGGTCTCTTCGATGTGCCTGCTATTCTAGATGCTGATGCACATCAGGTCAAGGAGCTCATGAAGATCGAGAAGAGCAGAATCAAGGAAACCTCCACCAATGAGCGCATCACGAATAGTTTGGGCGAAGACGGCACGGGCCAGTCGAAAAACCGCTCCAGAACCGCCAAAGATAGGGAATATGACTTGAGAAACCAGCTCTTCAAGTTATAGTATATAGCACTGGATCACAACCCAAAATCAGGGACTTCACCATAGTCGCCTTCATCTGCACCGTAGTTGCCTTTCTTCTTTGATAGGGCATTTGGATCAGCGACTTTCTGTTTTTTAGAGTCTTCTCTGCGCTCATACTTAATATCTAACTGTTCCACTAACCGTTTTTCTGCGGTTGAAGCGTTTTTGTTCCCGAGCCAGCTGGCTATGTCGAATGTGGAATTTGCGGTCATGCAATTCGCCAACGTGAAGAAATTGGTATGACTGTCTTTTTCTCGAAGGTATCTCTCAATGAACTTCAGGTCCGTGAAATGATGCACCCATTTCTCTGCATCTAGTGAACTAAGAAGAATTTTGTGCAAGTAATTGTGGAACTTGGTGGTGGATGGAGATGTGCACAGAAGTGGGTTGCTGGTGGATTCTTTGGGAGGGAGAGACAACTTGGATGTTTCGCTTCCAAGCATAGTCACCTTGGGATTATTGATGACACAGGGCTGATCCGCCAAATCATCAATGTCTTCATGTGCCGTTTTGGACTCAATGAATTCTTCCATTAGCAGGTTCGCTGCATCCTCATCGAATTCGTCATCTTCGGAATCTTGTAAGGGCTTGCTTGTTTTCGAAAGGGCGGGGAAATTCCCAATTTTTTCATCCTCTTTGAAAGGCAAACGAATGTACAAGAGGCACGGTGTGTAATCTTCGGTTCGTTTGATTCTCACGGGAAACAATGCCCCGACCTCCACTTCTTTTTCTTGTTTACGGATGAAGCGGCATAAAGCTGCAAGGTTCTTGGCAAGCAAAGCTTCAACAAAAGCGAAAAATGCTGTGGTGGTCCTCAATTTTGAAGCCTTTTCGGGAACAGCATAGAAAGGCTCTTCGGTGAACAAGTGTTGAGGAAGAGCATTGGAATTGATGAAGCCGAAAATGTCAAGTCCAGATTGTAGCTTAAGTTTTGAAGATTTGATGAGGTCCTCGTCAAGCGCTATAAGATCATAATTGGAGAACTTGAGCCCGGGAGTTAGAGTGCGAGAATCCACAGGCACCTTATCATAATATTTCTCGATATCTTCAACTTTCGTTTCTGGCAAATTTACTGGAAGATCGTCCGAGTCCTTTGCCAGGGCATTCTTCTCCAAGACGTAATGTGAGGTGACCCGCTTTATTTTTACCACGTCATCATTATCCACAACATAGTCATGAGTGAGCAGCAGAGAAGTTTCTGACTTCACTGCAGGATAAAGCTCAATATTAAAAGTTGCACAAGACTCGTCGGTTTCGGGCATGTAGGATGGATCATGGAGTATAGTGGGAAAGTTGGCCCCAAAGCGAAGTTGGCCCTTGTAGACAGTCACAGGTCGGGTCTTCTTAACTGGATGGTGGTGAGTTATTGCATCAATTGCAGATGAAGAGGAAAATGCACGACCGGAAACAAATTTCAGACAGAGTAACTTGAAGATCTCCGGCACATCGTCGTTTTGAAGAATCACGTATAAATTAGAGGGGATATCTGCATAAAAGTGGGGAACCCTATCCAATAAATCTAAAGATGTTGGATTGTTTGGTGAAACAATAAGGACTATATTTCTGGTGAATACTTTCTTCAACGTAGGTTTGAACAATTGGGAAGAAAAGAGTATGGTTTGAATGGCATCACTGCGCTTTCCAGAGGCTATAGGCTGTTTGGAGTCTCTGCACAATGAGGAAAGTCTATTTCGTAAAGCCTTCAACCCATCAAAGGAGGCCACTTCGAAATCCATCAAAACATTCACGCCAATGAACTTGCCCGTGTCGGCAGCAGAATGGTCAGTGGACCTGGCATTAAAAGCTACAACGGACACATAGTCAGTTTTGAGACCCTTCAAGAGCTTTGCAGCAAGAGTGTGGAATAAGTAGTCATAAGAATCCCACGGTGCCTGCGTATCCACAATGAATACAGTCAATTCCTTTTCGGCCATTATAGGGAAAAAGGCTAGGTCTAAGTAAAAGAGAGGTGGTACGCGGGGTCACGTGCCTCGGGGATCTTGCCGCCAGGCCGCACATGCATAGACAAGGAAAATAACGGCATAGTAGGGGTCTGGCCCAACGGCATTCCTACGATTAGATCGCCGACGATAGGTCAACCACGTGATTTATGGTTGTATTCCCGGTCGTGTTTTGCGTGCTGATCTTTGCAGACAATAGAACGCAATGCGCACAGCAACCCATTGTCCAGATTCAGGTATGTCGCCTCAAGCACGCCCCTTGAGAAGCCAAGAAATGCTGTTTCGCTAAATTAGCCTTTTCACGTGCGTAAACACAATGATTGTACCTAGTTTCACTGAAGACTTGCCGTGATATCCTGAAATCTCACGAAAAACGCCTTCAGGGATCTCGAAGAAACAACAAATATGTAAGGGCAAGAATTCAATGGCATTAATGGTATACTTTATGCACTTTCTAGTAGCAACTCGCTATTATTCTTCGCCGCTTTTTCTCAAGGGTCTGTTGCGCACTTAACGCCGATCTGCTATAGTACGCCTTCTGCTGTGCATACCAACAATGTCCCGCCATACGCCGTAAAGCCGTAATGGCGTTAGTCGAGTCCTTCCTGGTTGTGGCGGAGATTGTCGAAAGGAGGATTGCTTTAATTCCTGAACTCTCCTTTGCATGATAGTTCTATGCATGGTGATTACTCGGTAATTCCATCTTTACTGTGACTGACCCCTGGGATCCGGGTCATTCCTTGATGCTTAAGTTGTACAAATCCGATGTCCTACCTGAAACTAAGTATAAACAACAATAACAACATTTTTTTATATAGGCTCAACCTTAGCGGTCTCCCCACTTTTGTGAGTCTCGACGTTCGTAGTTGGCCATATAGTGTGCATCTCGCAGGGTGCACGCACAGTTCCTACGCATTAGTTAACGCATAACCACCCTCGCAGTCACAGGGTCCGGTACATCACATCTATTCCGCCGTACCCTTGCCTTGCTTTTAGCATGGATCAGCATTTAAGTTCGCCACACACTTCGTCGGCTCAAAAGCAAAGTGATTTCGCCATGCCCCTTGGTACACAACTGCATTCCACGCTGTCCCATATTCCTCCCATGAACTTCCAACAAATTCCTCCCATCCATTTGAATTCCTCCAATAGCTTAAACAACAATATTCCATCCCATTCACAGATCCCGGAACTGAATGCCCTCCTCGGCCACTTTAACAATGCTAGCATTGGGAGTGACGTCGACAGAAAACAGGCCGACCAAATACCCCTTTCTGGTAACGTGTCTCGGCCACACCACTACGTCCTACTGTCAAGACTGCAATATGATGATCTGCCAGCACTGCTGCTGAACTATTCTGCCTTCAACATGTCCCATCCCCAACATTTTACTTCACAGCAGCAAAATAATGCACAATTTTTCCCTCGGCTCAACGAGCCTTCCAGGCCCGTGTCTCAAGGTTACACGGATGCACAGTTTCGTCAACAGGTTTTGATGAGACCTGATCCCAGACAGCCACAACAACATTACCTGGGCTACGTGGCACTGAATATGGGCCAAGATCCTCTCAGCCGTTCCAATTCTTACAATTCCAACAACTTATTTTCCAACAACTACCAGAGCAGTGTTTATGCTCCCAACAGTGACAATTCCAGCAATTACGGCTCCAGATCCTCCGTTGGTGCTTCCAATTATGGAGGCCAGGTATCGAATTATGCCTCTAATAGGAGTCGGACCTCTCGTTCATTGCCGCAGAATAAGATAGATTCCCAGAATGCACCTACAAAAGCCTCAGATGGAAGTACGGAAACCAATTTCAAACCCACGCAGACAAAGATGAATTCAAGACCCAAGATCAACAAGCTTGAAAGCGACTACAAGTACTCTCTGCGTTCGTGCCCCGAAGGACTTGAGGAGCACAGTCACGACAAGATCTACGAGAATTTCAGGAGCATCTTGGGGATTTCTACTCCCAGGGTTGACATCAATAAGACTTGTGTAATACAATTGGAAAGTCCACTCGAAAAGAATTTGTTTGATCTTTTCTGCAAGGACATTGCAGTGTTCATTGATATCTTCCTCACCTACGACTACTTTGAAAAAATTGTGTCTGAGATCGCCATTTACGACGACACTAGGATGATGTTGGACTCTTTGCTCTGCCTCAGCTCGCTCATATTTCAAAGAAAATACCCTCAGAAAATTGACCCCTGGTGTCCACTCAAATACTACCAGAGAAGCGTTTACTCCATCCGCCACTACCTCAGCTTGCCTGAAGTTAATAGCCTTGAGTCGGGTCTTTTGGCCAGATGCTTGATCAGCACAAACATCTTGTGTATCTACGAGTTGTTCTTCATTGCCATTGATAGTGTTTACGTCAAGGGTGCGGGCAGTATCTTGATGTCTATATTGTCTAAAAACACGGCAAGCAAAAGTCTTTTGAAGGACTCCCAATTCTATCAAGCTTGTTTCTGGGCCACTTATGTCTGCGACTTGGTTCTTTCTTTGAAACTTGAGCTTCCTAACATGTTTTCAACAGAGATGTGGAAGTCTCTCGATTCCGCATACTTCAGTACATTCGATGTCTACCCAACCGAGGATTCACATCTGAGTAAACAGATCGAAGACTACTCCAGCTACATCGTGTCCAAGGATAGAACTATCTGGTGGTCAAATAAGATCATGTTACTTTGCGGGGAAATCAATGATTTTTCCAATCTGACTGATGTGATTACGCAAAAGGATTACGAGATGAACACGAGGTATTACACTTGGCTACAGCTCAATTCCAAGTTGAATGAGTATGTAAAAAACATGCCAGTGTTCTTGAAGCCACTCGTACACAAGCCAGCACAACACGAGTCTGAGTTTCCAACCATTTATTTCGATGACGAGAGAACTGCAATCATAGCCATCAATCTTAACATCTCCAAGATTCTTCTATATTTTGCATGTCAAAACTTACGCATGAAAGATGAGGCATTGATAGAGCCGGAGATACTCAAGTATCCAGCCAATTACGGTGAAAATCTAGCCATAGATATAGCGGGGATCATGCAAACATACGATTCGAGTCTCAAGGTGTGGCCGGTGAGTATCCATTCCTTGAGACAGGCCTCTAAGTTCATCCATCCCAAGTCGCTGTGCCGTCATAATATGGAAAAGTTGGTGAACAAAGTCATACAGGTGTGCCAAACTCGCCTGCAAATATTAACTTCTTAATTAAAGACTTCTTTTAGCTTTGGAAAGTTAGTCCGCTATTTACTACAGCTTAAATGATCTTCTCCTTCAACTGTAAGACCAAAGCTGTTCTAGATGGAATGTAGATAAAAAGAGAGTTTTTTCTGTCGTTCCAAGGCTCGGCATTCGTGGAGAACGTCAACTTCTCCCCTGATTCAATAACATCATTGATTCTGCTGAATCCGCCATTGGCCTCTGTGTCCGAGTTTAAAACTATCTGATAGTTTCCTGGAGTTTCCACACCAACTTTGTAGTCGGGAAATGAAGCAGTAGGGTGGAAATTGAAAATAAAAAGAAGGCCAGCTCTTTCAAAGACAATCACCTTGTCCCCTTCATGCTTCAACGAAACGTATGCTTGGCTGGATTCCAAGATACCGTACTTCGTATCCAAATGGCACATCTCCGAGTCAAAGTGGAATAGGTACTTGTAGCGTAACAAGTCGTCCTCGATCAAATTGAACTGGCGTCTGGCATAGAGGTATGACTCATTGTTTCCCTCTCTTGGGAAATCCAACCATTCGGGATGCCCAAACTCGTTACCTATGAAGTTCAAGTACCCTTCTCCACCCAAGGAGAATGTCAAGAGTCGAATCATCTTATGTAATGCCAACCCACGCGAAATGGTTTCGGTCATTTCAGATAATACCGACATGTTGGTGTACATCTCTTTGTCCATGAGCCAAAAGGCAATGGTCTTATCACCAACAAGGGCCTGGTCATGTGACTCACAGTAGCTGATGCACTTCTCGCCGTGTCTCCGATTGGTCAAAGTGAAAACGATGTTGCCCAAATCCCAATCTTCATCCTTGAGGTGCTTCAAGATCTTGATCCACATGTCTGGAATAGCCATGGACAATCTGTAATCAAACCCAATACCACCTTCTGATGTAGGCAAGCACAAAGTGGGCATTCCACTGACATCCTCGGCAATTGAAATGAACTTGTAGCCCTTTTCTTTTACACTGATTTCCTTGAGTAGTTCATGGGCCAACATGAGGTACGAAATCGCATCGTTATCCACGTATTCAGAATTGAAATACTCGTTGTAATCACCACTGAAGCCAAAGCTCAAGCCATGATGCTTGTACAACATACTGGTCACACCGTCGAACCTGAAGCCATCGAACTTGAACACATCAATGAAAAATTTCAAGTTCGACAAGAGAAATCTGAGCGTCTCGTAGTGTGAATAGTTGAACAATCTAGAGTCCCACAAATCATGGTTGCCTTTAGCCCCTCCATGGAAGAGATAGTAGTCGGTGCCATTAAAGTTGTTGAGTCCGTCTTCAACATTCTTGGAGCTATGAGAGTGCACAACATCAAGCAAAACTCTAATTCCCAACAGATGCGCGTGGTCAATCAACTCCTTCAATTCCTCTGGAGTTCCACACCTGGAGGAAATCGCAAAGAAATTAGTCACCTGGTACCCGAAACTAGCGTAGTACGCATGCTCCATCACGGCCATCAATTGGATAGTGTTGTAGCCCAAGGCATGGATTTTTGGTAGGGTCTCTCTCGAAAACTCCTTATAGCTTGCAATTTTGGGTTTGCTGGAGGAAATTCCTACATGTGCCTCATAGATTTTGATACCATCGTGATCGGCAAAGTGGGGTCTGGGGCTCTTGAAGGTATAAGCCTCGGGTGGATTCCAAAACCTGCCATCATACAAAGGACTCTCCTTATTTTGAGTGGCCCTGACGCCCCAAGGGTCAAGCCGGAAGATCTCCTCGCCGGTAGGAAGCTTCATGAAGATTTTGTACTTGGAGTCGTGAGGAATGGCAAAGTCGCCATTCACAGCAGGGATCCGCAACTGCCACAAGCCAAAGTCATTGACCGGGGTGAACTGATGCGTCTCCGTGTTCCAACTGTTGAATTCTCCAACAAGAGAAACGCTCTTGACATCAGGAATATATTCATGGACCACGATCTCCTTGGTTCTCGGGTCACAGTGAACTCCGTACTTCTCATACGAGGAAGCAAAGTCATAGAGAGAGCCCTCTGAGTCCTTAAACGTCCGTAACCATTTGCGCAACTGCAATTGACGATCAATCAATGGTTGCGAGTAGGGTTCCAACCAGGGGTCCAAGTCCAACGCCCCTTTGATTAAGCTCTTATTGTCTGTCATATGTGGCCGTCCCTTTTGGGTGTTCTCCTATCAATGGTGCAAACTTACGACAAGATTGCAACGACGATTGTCTAAAGCGTACGGAAGGTTCTGATGAAAAAAGTTAAAAAATGAAGCACTATAAAAGTTGGGGCGGACTGCGGTCTTATATGGCCTGACCCCACGAATAATATGCGGTTTCGCTGTATCGAACCTGTTCCATGTAGGTTTCAGAAGTGCGAGGTCAAACGCACCTCCACTTCGAGCGGGGTACCGCTCGAGAAGCTGCACCAGCCCCGCCTGATAGTGATGCCTAAAGAATAGTTGCAAATAGCAGTCTAATGTAAGAGAAGGATGGAGCTGTTTTAGAGGTGTTTCAGTACAGGAACATCGGAAACAGGGGTGAAACTCGGGCAACTCGCTGCTGGTGTATGCACACCTGCTAAAATACGCTCAATTGCTGGTTCTCACCTTACTCTTCTCCACCCCTGGACACATGTCTCGGGAAAATTTGGTTCAACAATTGATCAACAATCGGCCATTTTAATATCATTGCATTTTTTTTTCGACTATCTATTGCAAAATTGCATGAATCAGTAAGCGCTGAAGTCTACATCCCAGGTTCTCACCGTAGCGTCCAAGCCAGTACTGGCCACAGAACCCTTAGTACCTTCGTAGGCGAGCCACTGCAAACCACTCACACCGCTCTTATGAGCCTGTGCCAATTTAAGCACCTTTGCGGGTCTGGCCACCGAGTAGACGAAGAGCCAACAATCCAAGCCACCACTGATCAAGTACTTCGAGTCGCTTGTCCACTTGGCATCATTGACTCTGCTGTTGTGGAATGCCCACCGTGTTGTGACTGCCGACTGGTCTTTCGTGGAGTAGAGGGTATATTTTCCGTTGGTTTCGGCTACTGCAAGGTACTCACCGTTTGGAGAAACCCTCACCACGCTGGGGGCTGCTCTTAAGCATGGATAAGATGACACATGCTTGATATCGCCCAGAATCTCATACTGCTCGACCCTCTTGCCTGTTTCATTTGTCACGAAAACAACAGCACCTTCCAGAGTAGCATCGATTGAAGACGCACTGTATTTCAAGTCCTGTTCAACCAAAAGACTCAAAGTGCCGTCGTAGATCTGGATTTTTGTTTCTAACAAAACAACCACATGCTTGGCAATCACAAGTCCCTTAGGCTGGCCAGGCAAGTCTGCAGATTTCACCAACTTGCCATTCTCCCACAACTTGATTTTATCATCCCAGCCAGTGGTTACAATCTTCCCTTCGAAGGAGTTGATGCTTGAAATGTAATTGGAGTGGGCCTTATCCTCGGAAGTAAATGGCTTGCACACCGAGTTCAAAGTTCCATCCTGGATCTTCCAAGTAAATACTGTGCCGTCCGAGGCACCAGTTACCAAATTTCCATTGTCAGTCTCATTAGCCGTCAATGGGCGTTGGTGGCCATAGATGACGTTAGAAAGCACCGGATTATCGTGACTAAACTGATTCAAGTGGCCGTTCAAGGAAAGAGAAATGACAGAGTTCTTGGTCACCACAACACTAACCTGTTGGTCCTCCACTGAAGAGTCCAGCGAGATCACGTATTTGAGTTCTTCTTGCAAATTCTCCGCGTTCCACTTCTTCAAGGTTCCATCAGCAGAGGCCGTTACGAACGAGGCGGAGTCGTCGAACCATGCCACGGAGTAGATACCGCCCTCGTGAGCCTTTTCTGTTTTCTTAACAAACTCTCCCGTCTTTCCGTCGTAAAGCACAATCAAGCGGTCGGAGCCCACTGTCACTAACCACTTTCCATCAGGTGAGAATTTGACTGCTCTAACAGAGTTTGTATGGTGGTTTCTGGAGCTTTTGTCGAACTTGAAAGGTGGACCAGTAAAGAAAACCATCGATTTATCGTCACCCACAGTGGCTGCACGGTAAGGTCTCTGGGGCTTGATGTCCACGGCATTGATTGTTTCCGAATGGCCCTGGATCTCACCAATGGAATTGCCGGAATCCCACATGAAACAATGGCCAAACTTCTCCTTGCCGTCTCCCACAGCAATGATACGCGAGCTGTCGGCATCCCACACTAAGGACTTGACGACGCCTCCCAATGCCTGGAACTCGCTCTTCAAGTGCAATTCGTCGTCCCTGATACTGGTTTCCCAGATCTTGACGTTTCCTGATTCATCTCCGGATGCAATGTAGTGGCCCGAAGGACTGAAGGCTGCAGCTGTGGCAGTCACGGTATGTTTGGTGAATTGAAGTGGGCTGAGCTTGGACTTTGGGTCTACAGACCGCACGAACACCGAGCTTCCACACGCATAGGCAATTCGATCACTATTCTTATCGTATGCCACAAAAGTGGACGAGCCCCGGATGGTGGCGGGCTGTGGCGGGTATAAAGCTGTTTGGGTGATCATACTTAGAGGGTGTATCTAGGCACGAGTCGTGAGGCACGGTGCGATTCGTGGTGTGCGATTCGTGGTGTGCGATTCGTGCGGTGCGCTCCATACAAGTGCACACTCTACACTACAAGCAGTTCTCATGGGGATATAATCAATGCTCAGTGCAACGGATATTAGATACAGCCAATGCTCGATACAATCAATGTTCGATACAATCAATGTTCGATATAATCAAAACTAGTTCGAATCAAAGCCGGTGTTTGCTTCAACTCCCATTCCTCTTCCATCCTCTAACTATATTACAAAGTCAGTGCCTGTCAATAGAGCTTGGTGTGCAGCTGCAGCTTCACCTGTTTATGTAGGTGCACTGCGCACACACTGGTCCATGGTGATCCCAATGACACTTTGGACTGTTTTTTTTTTCTTTTTCGAACCGTTGCGTGTACAAGTAATTTGTGGACAAGTGTTTTGTCACTTGTTATCTGAACCGTTGCGTCAAGATTCTCTCCACACCCACCTCTTCGTATTCAGCCTTGCTGACCCACATCTGATGGAAAGTTCCCAACGATGCGAGCACACTGCCTCCAATCCATGCCTGGTTCGTTCTCTCGTTAGCATTTCCTATAGCATGAAGTCTGATTTTCAAGCCCGGGTTTGCGTTCAGCAATTCGGCGTTCAATCTCTCCGTCAACTGTGGAATCAACGAGGTTCCGCCGGTTATGATAATATTATTGGCTATGGCCGTTCTTAGGTCAATGTCCACCGATGATATTGCGTGAGCGATCAACTGCGTGAGCCCTCTGACTGTCTTTGTGGCAGCGGCGGTTTCGGGCGTCGTTGCAGGTGTTGATTGGGCTGCATCTGCTTTCCTGGCTCTTTTTATGGGGCGGTAATCGTCGTATGGACTGCTGATGGAAAGTTCGCCGTTATCTGCAGGATACCGTTCCTCCAAGCTCTTATCTTCAAAGCTATAAGCACTTGGATCAAATAAGGCATCCGTCAACTCAAACCTCTCCTCTGTCACCTCAATTGACTGGCCACTGGGAAGCTCAAACGACCTGGTATTGCTTTCGTCCTCGTAGATCTCCTTGACTTTGGCGGCCTGTTGCAGATTGCTTGACTTCATGGCCTTCTGTGGTGCTTCTAGTAATACTTCCTTGAACTCAGCAAATATTTTTTGTTGATTGTACTTTTCGAAAGAATCTGTCACGCCTTCAAGTGCTCTAGCGGTGAATTGTGCTGCTTCCGGGTACGTAACGGGCGTCTTGTCTTTGACCTTGTACCTTGGAGTCAAGTCCGCCTCTGGGAACTTAGTCGTGATCAAGTCTTGTATGTGGTCGTTAAGGAATTGACCGCTGTAGTTCGTTTTCACTGAGTTTTTGAGCAAGCAAATCCCATCCACAATGGGCACCACACTTGCACAGTCATGGCCAATATCAACCACAAGGCATGTCAGTCTCCCCTGCTGAAAAGAAACACACGTGGGGATCTTGGCCAAGAAAAGAGCAGGAAACTCGAACTCCTCGTAAATGGTCTCCACCAATTTCTGCCGGTACTGCTGGTCTGCCCACACAGGCTCTGTAATCAATATGGGTTGCTCCAGGTAGTCTAACCTCAACACCTCGTCGAAATAGTATTTGAGCTGAACAACCATGGCTTCCCAGTCTTCAACCATGCCATCGTTAACAATGGGCTTGATTTCTCTATTTGGCTTGGGGAAGTCAAGGCTGGTGTCGAACAATTTTCTTCCGTCTTCGTCCTGTGCATACCACGAAGGCACTATGACCCGGGGGAAATCGTCGCCGGCAAAACCAATACGCGTAGTGGACGACCCAAAGTCTAGAACCACGGCATTAATCTCATCGCCTCCATACACTGTGGCGGATGCTACTGCTGAAGACATGTGGTGGGTGTTTTTTCTGACACTGCGAGTATTGGTTATATCTTCCCGGAGTCACGTGACGAGCGGGTCTCGAGACCTGACTTTGGTTTATATCCCTGTTCCCGTGGGGCGTTTCATTTTTCGTATTTGCTTATAATAATTGATATATATCGTGGCTACATTACTACAAGAGCTTGGCCTCAGACTCGATCAAGTCAACCAAGAACTCCGCCTCCAACCTCTTTCTTCCCTCTCTCACCCAGTCGTCAGCCAATTGTCTAGTCCAACCCTTCAAGTTGGCAACTTCTTCCACAGCAGTGTCTAATTCACCACGAGACAAACTTTGCTGTACTCTACCAATAACAGACTCAATGTCCTTTCCATCTGGCTTAGCTCCTTTCACTGGCATCAAAAGCTTGGAGAAGAAAATCGAAGCCAAGTGACCCAACAAACCTGCGTTTGGAGGTAACAAAGAAGCAGATCTCAATTCAGGGGTGAGCTGTTCCCATGCGGACAATAATTGTGGAGTGGTCAAGATCGACTGACTACTCTCTTTGTTAAGCAATGGCTTCAATTCCTCCACAGCCAATGCAATCAACTCGTCGTTGGATTTGCTGGTAGATTGTTGCAATTTCTCGACGTATGGCTTGAAGTTCTTGGCAGGTGCGGTCTCAGAAGTGTTAAACAACAATGACTTCAAATTAGAGACGGCTTGCTTGATCAGAGACTTGGAGCCTGCAGCAG
>NKZA01000144.1:0-43426 GCA_002374405.1 Metschnikowia cubensis
TCTCAAGGACGCATTTTATGAGCCGTTCATTTTCAATAAGGATTATGAAACGGCTCTGTGATGGGTCAAACTTTGGGTGAAAAAAACCACTTTATTCTTCACGTTCCTCACCATTCACGTTCACGTCCTTCACGTTTCTGACTTTCCTGACGCTTTTGACGTCGCTCATGTTCTTCTACGACTCATGATGTCCATATCAGATTATTTATTACCATTCCAAGGTCCAACTTGGGAATCTACTACAAGGCCATCGACTTCTACATGTCAGAAAACCTGCTTCTTTTGGTGGGCTTGTCAATGTTGAGTCCTCAGATCAACCTGCCAAGACTCAGCAGAATGTTTATCAAGTCTGACAACTTACCGTTGATCAAAGCATTCTTGATATCCGTCTGCGGGTTTGAATCGTTTTGAAAAACACTGTACTGTATTACTATAAGACTGTATTACTATAAGACTGTATTACTATAAGACTGTATGACTATTACTAAAAGACTGTGTTACTAAAAGACTGCATTACTATATTACTAAAAGACTATATGACTATGTGACTGTATTATGAGACTATAAGACTATGTCTACTTCTGAATATGACTCTTTCTGTTGTTTCCTTAATACCTATGTCTAATTGAACGTTGCCCGTGGGGGTCCTCAAGAGATCGAAGTGGCTTATATAACTCTTATAGAAACGTAATGGAAGCCCTCCAAGACAATAATGCAGGACTTGTTCTGGAATATTGGGAAGAGGACTCTGTAGCACTTTGTGCAGGGATGTGACGGCGTTTGGATGGTCATTGTTAGGATCGGCCAGAGTAGGCTTTGTGAATCCCCAATACCCAAGGCCCTGCCTATCGTTGATGTACAGTGTTTTTCATAACTATTCAAATGAACGCAGCAAAATGTTCAAACCACACTAGCAAAATGAAGTATACCTATCATTCAAGATGTTCATATTGTTGAGAGTTATAATATACACTCCCGTATTCTGGAACGGTTATCAGGTTAAGTTCCAACTATTCATTTTAGTGTGAAACTTTAGTCATCATCTTTAATCATGTATATTAGGATCTGTCTCCAAACCTAGACTCCGAGATCCTTATTCTCTATTTCTATCCTCCTACCATGAGCATTCCTGTCCCTTCTTATAGACTCCGTCTGTCCGGTCCTCCGTCTACTTCCATTGTCTCTGCAAGCCAATGGCCAACGTTTAGACGAGAACTAGACGAGAATTAGCCAAGAACTAGACAAGAGCTCTTCCTTTGTTTTCATCTGTGAATAATCACTTGGGCATGCAGTACACTCACATGGGCTGATCCATTCATCCCATGCAGTACAGTGCTTTTCAAAACTATTCAAACCTGCGCAGCAAAATGTTTCGTACTCCTTCGCACGGTCTTTCAAACCAAATGGTCACACCAACTTTCATTAGATTCAACATTCTGAAAGGTTGAATCTGGACGATTGCCTTATATGTAGTACATTTGGGGTCATTTGGGGGTCTTGCAATATTCATCAAGGGTCAAAACGGACGGAATGGAGTGAAAGGGGTACGAAACTCTATAAATTATTGGTTTGTATAATTTGCTAGAGTGTTTGAAGCTTTTATCGTGTGGTTTGAATCTTTTATCGTGTGGTTTGAAGCTTGTACAGTGCTTTTCAGAAGTATTCAAACCAACACAGCAAAATGTTTCGTACTCCCTCGCACAGTCTTTCAAACCAAATGTTCACACCAACTTTCATCAAAATTCAATGTGTTGAAATGTTAAATCTGGATGATTGTGTAATAGCTAATAAATCTAGGAGTCCTGAAATATTAGTCAAGGCTCAAAACCGAAAAGAACTGGAGTGAAAGGCGTACGATACTTTTTGAACGATTGGTTTGTTTAATTTTCTAGTGTGGTTTGAATTGTTTTATCACGCTGGTTTGAATAGTTTCGAAAAACACTGTACTAATGTCTCAAGTTCAACATTTCTGATAACGCACTCTGCCCAAACAGAACAATATTCCTCCCCAGGACGTCGTACAATCTTTTTATGCTAATACTGGCACTTTACAAAGGTTCCTTAATAGGTGACATGACAAATTTGGGCAATCTCGATGTGTCGTTGGTTTTGGGTGGCATTTAAGCATGGTTGATTAGGATGACCGGAACTGAGGTAAACCGAGGGATGCGAAAGCAGAGAAACACCCGTACACCCGCCTACGTCAGCACAAAAAGGTCCAACGCAAACGGTCTTTTTTTCGAGTGCTTTAGATGGAACTTTGTTTGCCGGAATCCTGGAATTCCAGACTTTTCAATGCATATTTTTTGAGCGGAAACGATTTGGTGTGGCCTTTTGGAGGTACTACTGCTGGCCAATTCCGGCCGCGGCCCCTATTCCGGCCATTTCCGGTCAAGCTAATGCATACCGGAGGTGGATAAGACTGCATATGAGGATATAAGAATTACAGTGTTTTTCAAAACTATTCAAGCCTGCACGGCAAAAGCTTCGAATCACCCCTGCATAATTGAACAAAGGGCCACGGTACACTCCGTCCTGTATACAAGTAAAGTTTGAACTTTGGATATTTCATCTATTCTGTTTTAGAGCATCCGTTTCAACCATATTGGGGTGTACGGGTTTACCTTCTTAGATTCTCCTTGGACATTTGGCCAATTACACTAGGTGGTGGTACGGGTGGAAAGAAACACGAGGCCGGAACTCAAGCGAGGTCACGTGACCTTAAACCTCAAGCCACATTTAAGCGGCCACGGGACCATTTGCAGCTCCAAAGCCACCAGAGTGAAGTCCGGAATTCCAGGATTCCAGCAAGCCTACTTTCACAAGACAGAAGTCAAAAAAGCGGCGTTTGCGTTGGGCCTTTTTCTGCTGAGGTTGCCTGGTGCACGGGTGTATTTTGCACCCAAACTGTTGAACATGTGGTGAACATGTGAGATGTCCCGCCCCGTGTATGCAGAAAGGTGTTACGTGCAGCACAGTTTCTCTCAAGGTTAGGATGTGGCCAAGCCCCAAATCTATGGAAAGTTGTAAACGCCAAATTTGAATTGTGTCAATGGGCTTAGTGACCAGTCCAAGAGAGTGCATATACACAAATGTTAGAATTATTATGCCAGCTGAGGCTCTAACCTAGCTTCGCAAGTCTCGTAAGCTTCTAATGGGCTTCTTAAGTATAATCCTCACTCCATTTCAGACTACCCAAGAGGCCCTGGTTTGGCTTGGTTGCTAGGAGGACCACGGATTGACCATAGGAGACAGTGTCGGTCTTCTGATAAGGTGTAGTGGCGTCGATCTGCTGGTACCCACGATATCCCAAGTACTTATGCTGTATGCTGATTATGATATAATATGCAGCTTAACGTATAGTCATACGAAACACATACTCATAGGCAACTCTTGAATTGGCAAAGCCCGTTCAGAGAGTAGACTCCATTAGACTGTATATTCAGAAGTCAGTTCCATTCTAACGTAGTATAGTATAGTAGTATAGTAGTATAGTATAGTAGTATAGTATAGTAGTATAGTATAGTAGTATAGTATAGTAGTATAGTATAGTAGTATAGTATGGTAGTATAGTAGTATAGTATAGGAGTATAGTATGGTAGTATAGTACCATAGTATAGTACCATAGTATAGTAGTAGTACAATGGTTTTCAAAGCTATTCAAACTAGTGCAGACAAACCATTCAAACCACACTAGCAAAATTAAACAAACCAATGGTTCAAAAAGGTATACCCACTGCAGTTCCGTTCATCTTAACCCTGGATTAATTATGAAAGACTCCCAAATGTCTCCCAAATGTCTCCCAAATGTCTCCCAAATGTTGCCCAAATGTAGTACGTATAAGGCATTCCAGATTTAACATTTCAAATAGAGAATCTAATGAAAGTTGGCGTGAACATTTGGTTTGAAAGACTGTGCGCAGGAGTACGAAACTTTCTGTGGCGCCGGTTTGAATAGTTTTGAAAAGCACTGTATAGTAGTATAGTAGTATAGTATAGGAGTATAGTAGTATAGTAGTATAGTATAGTAGTATAGGAGTATAGGAGTATAGTATAGGAGTATAGTAGTATAGTATAGTATACAATTAATATACCACCTGAGACTCTAACCTAGCTTTGCAAGGTCGTATGCTTCTAATGGGCTTCTAAAGTATGAGTATCTTCCAGGAACGATGACCGAACGGTATTCTGGAATCTTCTGACAGGCTACTGGGTGTAGGAACTCGCCTGTTCAGGTAATAATATGGGGATGGATACTCTCAGTAATAAGAGGTTCTGATATTTATTTAATAAGCTTAATCGTAAGTCAGTGGAGTTCTTAGTCCGCATCTAGGGCTTTCTTCTTCGGGTTCATCCCGAAAAAAAAAGTGTTTCTTCGGTGAAGTCCGGTTCTTCTTGACCTCTTGTAGAGTTCAAGGTAAATTCTCGGATGTGCACCCTGTCATCCTGTTCGAGCTGTCGCTCGAGTATTCTCTGTACTCCGTTGGTATCTCTGAGCCGTACACTGGGGTCACGGACGAGCCGAACCCACCACCATCCGGAAATGAATCTACCTGGTATCTTGCTGTAGTCACTGAATGAAATTCTGCTGTTGATATCGGAGTTTTTTCATTTCAGTTCCACGAAGAGTGGTTGTTGGTCACACTTTGTATTCTGTCGATGTCGTCGAGACTAGCAAGGATGTTGTCGATCTGAAAGGGCGATACTTCAGCGTGTTCGTTTGGTATAGTAGTATAGTATAGTAGTATAGTATAGTAGTATAGGAGTATAGTATAGTAGTATAGTATAGTAGTATAGTATAGGAGTATAGTATAGTAGTATAGTATAGGAGTATAGTATAGTAGTATAGTATAGTAGTATAGTATAGTAGTATAGTAGCATAGTAGCATAGTAGTATAGTATAGTAGTATAGTATAGTAGTATAATATAGTAGTATAGTAGTATAGTATAGTAGTATACAGTGTTTTTCGAAACTATTCAAACCCGCACGATAAAAAGATTCAAACCACAATAGCAAAATTAAACAAACCAATAATTTATAGACTTTAATACCCCTTTCACTCCATTCCGTCCGCTTAGACCCTTGGTTGATATTTCAAGACTCCTAAATTTATTAAATATATAAGAAAATCCTCCAATTCAACATTTTAGAATATTGAATTCTAATGAAAGTTGGTGTACGTTTGGTTTGAAAGACTATGCGAAGGAGTACGAAACATTGTGCCGCGTTGGTTTGAATAGTTTCGAGAAACACGGTACAATTCTTATTCAACCCTAGACTTTAGCCTGTACCTGAAATGAGTTTAAGCTTTTCATTGCTTATCAATATACCGGTCTTCCCAGGAACGAAGGTCTAACGGCAACTGTATATTCTGAACGGCTAATAAGAACTCCCCCAACAGTATTATGGATATTCTTAAACTCATTTTTAGGCATAAGAAATCACAAACCAATTCAAAAAAGGTACTATTTTGACTATTTAATCCTCACATACACAGCTTACTTCAAATCCTTGATCCTTAGCATTTTTTAGTCATAAACACGAACCTTCTAGACTTCTAGTGTTTTTCAAAACGAGTCAAACCCACCGAGAAAACGATTCATGCCACACTTATATAAACCAATAAATCAGTAGTCACTCCATAAAGTCCTACAGCACACTTCGATATAGTATAATCAGTACTGAGGTCTGGTCAGTATAATGTGTACTAAACAATGGTAGGGTAGTACATATCCCATGTATGTGTGAAAGGAGTGTCTTTTTAGTCTACTTTAAGTTTGTATTGTAATCAAGTCTGCGAAAGTCAAAGGTTTTGTTTGTTGATGAGGGAACGAGGTCCATTTGCTGTGGTGAAAGGGCCTAGCATCTCGTGCATGGTTCCTCCACCGGCCTCCTGATTCCACAGCACTTCTGATCTAAAGTACCAATCTACATTTGGTGTTGAAAGTATTGATGAATGTGTTGAAAGTATTGATGAATGTGTTGAAAGTATTGATTAATGTGTTGAAAGTATTGATGAATGTGTGCTGAATAATCACAAGAGCTTCACACCTCTCCAGTTCCCTCCCGTCCGTTCTAGCCCTTTACTGGTACTGCCAGACATAAATATACTACATGAGGCAAATCTCAAGATTTACATTTCAGACTATTGAATTGTAATGAAAGATGGTGTGAGACTATGACCATGGTTTAAATAGTTTTAAAAAACACGGTATCAGTTTTTCAATTATGCTAGTGTGGTTTGAACATTTTGTGCTTTTTGATAGTTTTGAAATACTGTACAAACCCAGGTAAATTATGAACCCGAATCGGCAATTGAATTGAAACTGAAATTAAGGGGAATAAAGTGGAATTAAGTGGAAATCAAGTGGAATTAAATGGAATTTAAGTGGAAATTGAAATTAAGTGGAAATTGAAACTAAAATTAAGTGGAAATTGAAATTAAGTGGAAACTGAAATTAAGTTGAATTAAGTGGAAACTGAAATCAAAATCCGATCGGGAATGAACACTTGAAAAAGTCGATTGCACGGCACAGACCCTCCAATGCTAGAGTGTTTTTCAAAACTATTCAAACCAAAGCGACAAAATGTTTCGGACTCCTTCGCACACTCTTTCAAACAAACTGTTCACACCAACTTTCATTAGAATCATTATTCTGAAATATTGAATCTTGAGGATTCCATCATATCTAGTATATTTCTGAGTCTTACAGTGTTTCTGAAAACAATTCAAGCCCACTCGATGAAACAATTCAAACCACACTAGCAAATTAACCAATAATTCAAAAGTTCGTACCCCTTTCTCTCCATTCCGTCCGTTTTGACCTTGATTTTTGCAAGACTGACAAATCACCCAAATATACTGCATATAAGGCAATTCTTCACATTCAACATTTCATCAATGAATTTTTTAAAGTTGGTGTGAAACATTACCATTTGGTTTGAAAGAGTGTGCGAAGGATTGCAAAACATTTTGTCGCTTTGGTTTGAATAGTTTCAAAAAACACTGTATCAATCAAGGGTCAAAATAGATGGAACTGAAGTAGAAGGAGTACGAAACCTTTTGAGTTATTGTTTTGCTTATTTTGCTAGTGTGGTTTGGATCGTTTTATGGCGTGGGTTTGAATAGTTTTCAAAAACACTGTACACCATCCATAATGGCAAGTCTGAATCCGTTATGTCCAAACAGTATTTCTAAAACTATTCAAACCCACTCGATGAAACAATTCAAACCCACTCAATGAAACAATTCAAACCCACTCAATGAAACAATTCAAACCCACTCGATGAAACAATTCAAACCACACTAGCATATTAAACAAACCAATAATTCAAAAGTTCGTACCCCTTTCCGTCCGTTTTGACCTTGATTATTGTAAGACTCCCAAACCATCCCAAATGTACTGCATATAAGCCAATCCTCCACATCCAACAATTCATCAATGAATTTTTTAAAGTTGGTATGAACCATTAAAGGGTTTTGAAAACTATTCAAGCCCCACAAAATGTTGCGAACCAAGAAGATAGAAAGTTTCAAACCAATAATTTTAAGAGTTTCATACCTCTCCAGTTCAGTTCCGTCCGTCCTAGCCCTTGATTAATATTGAAAGACTCCCAAATGTCTCTCAAATGTCTCCCAAAAGACTCCCAAAAGACTCCCAAAAGACTCCCAAATGTCTCTCAAATGTCTCTCAAATGTCTCTCAAATGTCTCTCAAATGTCTCCCAAATGTACTATAAGGCAATCCGCCAGATTTAACATTTAGAACATTGAATTCTAATGAGTTGGTGTAAAGCATTACCATTTGCTTTGGAAGACTGCGCAAAGGCATAAAACATTTTAAATGATAGGTATACTTCATTTTGTTAGTGTGGTTTGAATTGTTTTGCCACGCTACTTTGAATACAGTATTTCTAAAACTGTTCAAACCCGCTCAATGAAACAATTCAAACGACACCAGCAAATTAACCAATAATTCAAAAGTTCGTACGCCTTTCACTCCATTCCGTCCGTTTTGACCTTGATTCTTGCAAGACTCTCCATTCACCCCAAATGCACTGCATATAAGACAATCCTCCACATTCAACATTTCATCACATTGAACTCTAATGAAAGTTGGTGTGAATAGTTTGAAGGACTATGCGAAGGAGTACGAAACATTTTGCCCCGTTGGTTTGGATCGTTTCGAGAAACACTGTATTAGGCGAAGTGTGGTGGGCTTGTTTGGTGAGAAAAAAGACCGGAACTGAATAGTGTATTTAAAGCCTGGAAGTAGGCATAATCCGCTGCGACCTCCAGATCCGGGTTCCTATTCATGAGCTCAAGATAATACCTAAATTTTGCATTTGCATGGAACCTCCAGTTGGTATTGGTATTGGTAGTACAGTGTTTTTGAGAACTATTCAAACCAGCGCGATAAACAATTCAAACCACACTAGCAAATTAAACAAACCAATCCTTCAAAAAGTATAGTACCTCTTCAGTTCGGTTAGGTTTGGTTTTGAGCCGGTTTTGAGCCCTGACTAATATTGCAAGACTCTTAGATGTATTACCTATTAGACAATCATCCAGATTTAACATTTCAGCATCTTGAATTCTAATGAAAGTTGATGTGAACATTTGGTTTGAAAGATTGGTCGAAAGGGTACGAAACATTTTGCTGTGTTGGTTTGAATACTTTCGAAAAACACTGTAGTAGTAGTCAGTAGTCAGTACTAGCCAGTAGTAGTTAGTAGCCAGTCGTTAGTAGTCAGTAGTAGTAGTAGTAGTAATCAGTAGTTAGTAGTCAGTAATCAGTAGTAGTAGCCAGTCGTTAGTAGTAGTTAGTAGTAGTAGTAGTTAGTAGCCAGTCGTTAGTAGTCAGTAGTAGTAGTAGTAGTAGTCAGTAGTAGTAGTCAGTAATCAGTAGTTAGTACTAGTCAGTAGTAGTCAGTAGTAGTCAGTAATCAGTAGCAGCAGTAGTAGTAGTAGTAGTAGTAGTAGTAGTTAGTAGTCAGTAATCAGTAGTAGTAGCCAGTCGTTAGTAGTAGTTAGTAGTAGTAGTAGTAGTAGTAGTAGTAGTAATAGTAGTCAGTAGTAGTAGTTAGTAGTCAGTAGTCAGTACTAGCCAGTAGTAGTAGTAGTAGTAGTTAGTACTAGTCAGTAGTAGTTAGTACTAGTCAGTAGTTAGTAGTCAGTAATCAGTAGTAGTCAGTAGTAGTTAGTAATCAGTAGTAGTAGTTAGTAATAGTCAGTAGTAGTAGTTAGTAATAGTCAGTAGTAGTAGTTAGTAATAGTCAGTAGTAGTAGTTAGTAATAGTCAGTAGTAGTCAGTAATCAGTAGCAGTAGTAGTAGTAGTAGTAGTTAGTAGTCAGTAATCAGTAGTAGTAGTCAGTAGTTATTAGTAGTCAGTAGTCAGTACTAGTCACTAGTAGTAGTAGTAGTTAGTAGTAGTAGTCAGTAGTAGCCAGTCGTTATTAGCCAGTCGTTAGTAGTAGTCAGTAATCAGTAGCAGTAGCAGTAGCAGTAGTAGTAGTCAAGAGCAAATAACCGTGCGGTGTGGACACATGGACAGTGTCCAGAATGGGACAGTCGTGTTCCCAGATGGGACAATTGTGTGTACAGTGTACATGACGGTTAAAAGTGAGACCAGTGGATCGGAGGTACGGATGGGCTTATTCCTCACTGTAAACTACGCAAACACCAAACACCAAACACCAAACACCAAACACCAAACACCAAACACCAAACACCAAACACCAAACACCAAACACCAAACACCAAAACACCAAAAGTCCTAAACGAACGTGTTGGCCCGCTTTGGAAGGAAAAGACCTCCGCCCGTCGCCCGCGTCACGTGCTCCCCTCTCCGCGTTCTTGGCTGACGCAGGGTCGCCCGCTCCCATTGTTCATGCACCACACAATAGAGATACGAAACACGGCACACGCAAACACTCCAGCCGTGGAACAATGCGACGCGGATCCACGCTAAACGGTTTCTTGCGGTTTAGGGCTTTGGTGCATTGTGTGACTGCACCCAAGCCAAATTGCTCATTGGAATTGGGGATTCCACTGGAATGGACACTGGAATGGGCACTGGAATGGACACTGGAATGGACACTGGAATGGACATTGACTTTGTTGGTCCTAGTAGATGAGTATCGAAAAGTTGACTTTTGGAAAAGGGTACTTTTAGGGTGTTTCTAGGGTGTTTTTAGGGTATTTTTGGAGTGTTTTAGGGTATTTTTGGAGTGTTTTAGGGTATTTTTGGAGTGTTTTAGGGTATTTTTGGAGTGTTTTAGGGTGTTTATGGTATTTTAGGGTGTTTTAGGGTGTTTTAGGGTGTTTTAGGGTGTTTTAGGGTGTTTGGAAAAGACCGTGTCGGATTGAAAAGGTCTGTCTTGAATGAGAATGACAAATCGTCAATCATAATTAAAGAATCTGCATTGATTGGGTATGGGTTTCCCATGAAGTTCATTGTCCTCCTTTATTGTGGCGCCTGCATATAGCCGCACAATGTCGCCCGCACATTGTAATAGTGAATAGGGGAGAATGGAACGGCTACCATTCAAGCGTCTGGTAAACAAACAAACACGAGAGCAAGAAATAGAGCCATTGCAGCCCGAGCCTTGAGACGCCTTTTCCGTTTTCGGCCGTCTCTTTGTCAATGCCTTTAGGTGCTGGTACATGAGTCCTCACCACACAGGCCAAATGGGACAGCCCCGTGGCTTAAGCATGGACTCCAAACAAAAAACAATGGGCTCGAGTAACGAACGAGTATGTCGAGCCCAGATGCTCTGTTTTCGGCAACCGCAATCGCTCGACACAATGACATTTTGTGCCGATTTGGGTGTTGGTCTAGCTGGACCAACTTCGTGTTGGCATAATGGTGTCTTACACGGTATAATGGGGACTGAGAGGCATAATGGAGGACCGATTTCATGTGGGTATATTACTGCTAGTGTTGTTGGTCCAGCATACGACTAGATTGGGGAGCAGACTGGGAGTGGACTGGGAGCAGACTGGGAGCAGACTGGGAGCAGACTGGGACGGTGTACGCTCAATTACGGGACACATACGACGTGGAAGTTTAAGTGGTGCAGGTAGTAAATTTAATGATTAGAGATGTAGTGAGTAAAGCGAGTAGACATGCAGTGAGTATAGTAAGTAGACATGCAGTGAGTATACTAAGTACACATGTAGTCAGTATAGTGAGTAGACATGCAGTAAGTATAGTGAGTAGACATGTAGTCAGTATAGTGAGTAGACATGTAGTCAGTATAGTGCGCTGGACGGAGATTAGTGATTGGTGGATATCTAATGGTGTATGTGCACTGGGCTGATTATGCTACAGGAGCAGACGCACGCCAGAAGGGCTCGTCGGATGATGTAATCTGGGCGTGGTAGGGGCACGAGACCTTAGGCAGCCAGGGAGCTTAGACATTGATTTGCGGGCCCCAAGCTTTGAATCAACAAGCGTGACCGCCCCCTCCCAAATCTTGTAAACACTGATCTGGTTGGTTGTGAATGCAGGGGCCCGACCGAAAAACTGTGATCTATAGCCAGCATTGCTCGGATGGCGCATGATGCGACATGCGGTGTTGCTGAGTTACTTCAACTTTGCGCGCATTACTCTTTAGGGGTAGCTAATTGGTTGCATTGGTACGAGGCTTAAAGCGCCATGACAACGAGGCTTCCTGAGCGCCACGAGCAGGGCCAAATAAGCACTCCCCCAAACCTTGCGTTAGGTCTAATAGAAATATAGTCCGCCACCGGCCACAAGCTTAGTATGCTGTTTAAACACAAAGGCCTACAACTATAAATAGTCTATGCAGGATTCCAGCGCTCTGTTGATGCGCAGGTTCTGCAGCAGTGACGGAGAATCCGGGCAAACGGTGCGGCGTGCAGGAGCGTATTTACATGATCTGGTGCGATCCAGCGATTTCGCTTGCCCGCGCGCCATGCGTGCCATGCACGCCCAGAGGCATTATTCCTATTTTTGGACCCTCCCAAGGCCGGCGTCCCACACTATATAAATGGCCACGCATTCCCACCGTTCTGTCTTTTTTTTCCATCATCATCATCATCTTTTCATTTCATTTCATTTTCACATTTCCTACAGCATGAAGTTATCGTTAGCCCTTTTATCGGTCATTGCCGCTGCGCAAGCCGCTTATGTGCCTTCCGACCCATGGTCCACCTTGACTCCTTCCAAAACTGCATCTGTTGGAATCACCGACCACACCGCCAAGTTTGGTATTCTGATCCAGACTTTGGCCTCCACTTCCAAGTCCAGCGCCAAGGCCGCCTCCACCACCAAACCTGCCTCCAAGACTGCAGGTAAGAGAGACGTCATCAACCAGATTGGAGACGGACAGATCCAACACCAGACCAACAAGCCACAGCCAAAGCCCACCGTTGCCTCTGTGGTCAACCAGATCGGCGATGGCCAAATCCAAAACCAGACCAACAAGCCCAAGCCAAAGCCCAAGCCTACGGTCGTATCCGTGGTCAACCAAATTGGAGACGGACAGATCCAGAACCAAACCAACAAGCCAAAGCCAAAGCCCACCACTGCATCTGTCGTTAACCAAATTGGCGATGGACAAATCCAGAACCAAACAAACAAGCCTAAGCCTTCCACTGCATCGGTTGTCAACCAAATTGGAGACGGCCAAATCCAACACCAGACTGCTGCTGTTGCTTCTCAAATCAAGGATGGTCAAGTGCAAGCCACCGGCGTGCCTACAGCTGACCAAATCACCGATGGCTTCCCTGTTGCTTGTTTGACGTCTGACTCCTTGTCCATGACCTTGAAGGGCGGAATTTTGACTGACTCTTTGAACAGAGTGGGAGCCATTGTTGCCAACTACCAATTCCAATTCGATGGCCCACCACAGGCTGGTACCATCTACGCTGCTGGATGGTCCATTACGCCCAAGGGACTCTTGGCTTTGGGTGGAGACGACCTTTTCTACCAGTGTAAGTCTGGAGACTTCTACAACTTGTACTACTTCGAGAAGGCCTCTGACATCAACGCTCAATGTGAGCCTGTGCACCTCACTGTGATAGAGTTGGTTAAGTGTTAGGCACTAGATATAATTTTCGACAATACATGATTGCTTTAGTATAGTATTGGGCTTGTAGGAGCTTGCATGAATGCTGCAATGGCTTGAGGGAACTGGCGACAGTAGATGATCGCTTCTGATACATATTGGCTTGTAGGAATTGTGAGTGGTTGTATAGTGAGTATGTGGCGCGGCAATCGCCTGAGGCCGCCCCTGCATATAGCGCTAGTTGTGCATGAGTCTTTCTTTTCGCAGGAGCGCAATCGCGCTTCGCATCTGCAGGCACGTCAACGCGACGCGCGCTGCCTGCAGAAAAGATCGACGCGTCATTTCGATTACTAACGCGCCGAAAGACGTTTCTTCCGCGTGCGTTGAGTAAGACGCCAAACGCGTCAATGAAATGAGTTTCTCCAACTTTCTGCCGTGTCCGGCTCGTGCTTCAGCCGCGTTTCATGACTTTTCTCTGCAGTTACTCTTGTGGTTTTTTCGGTGCTGTGAATTGCGATCGAGTTGAATATTCCCAATTGGGAAACCCCTCAAGGGTCCGAACTGTATACAACCACCATCGTAATTACAGTATAGTCGTTCGGCATACAGGCCAGTGGAATAGTTTAATTTAGTATAGTTACCGCATATATGCAGGAAATCAATCAATGATTTATTGGACAAAGGACAATGCCAGAGACTGACAAATGATCCGCAAAATACAAGAGGCGGATTACTTGATTTGGATCCTTACATTTTCACATGATTTACTTTTTCAGAGTCGCGTAGTTCCAGATTCGGGTAGTCCAGAGTCGGGTAGTTCCAGATTCGGATGGTCCACATTCAGCTGGTCCAGATTCAGCTGGTCCAGAATCGGGAAGTTCCAAATTGGATGGTCCAGAATCGGACAGTTCCAGATTCTAATGCACCGTAGATCGTCAGGTCACGTGCACGGCGGTCCTGCACGGCAAATATCCCCCCGTAGCAACCCAAGTGCTTTTCTAATCCCTCAATTGTTGCACACTCTTCCCAAGCGGCGGACAAAACATCACAAATCCCCCAGTTCAACTTCCCTCCCAAGTGTGTGTAAAGCTGATGCCACTAGGGCTATTCCGAATCGTCAATTTCATAAACGTAATCACGAGACTATGAAATGGGGGTGTACATTTAGAGTAGTCCATTCCAAATGAGCATTGGTCGGCACTTTAGGTGGGTATTCAAAGCCATGGCTAGAGTCAGTGGGTATAAGCACTATGAAGGTGTTTATAGTCTCATAGACACATGGTGTTTGACTGAGCAGTTTTGGTGGATGTACAGTGTTTTTGAAAATCATTCAAACCAACACAGCAAAATGTTTTATATTCCTTCGCACAATCTTTCAAACCAAATGTTCACACCAACTTTCATTAGATTCAATGATGAAAAGTTGATCTGATGATTGCCTTATATGGAATAGATTTAGGAGTCTTGCAATATAGTCAAGGGTTGAGACGAAAGGAACTGAAGTGTGACGGGTAGGAAACTCTTTAAAATATTGGTTTGTTTAATTTGCTAGTGTGGTTTGAATCTTTTATCGTGTGGGTTTGAATCTTTTATCGTGTGGGTTTGAATCTTTTATCGTGTGGGTTTGAATCTTTTATCGTGTGGGTTTGATTAGTTTCAAGAAATACTGTAAGTTGTACCATACAAGACCAAAGTCCTATGTAACAGGTCCACAGTGCATCTTATACTTTTTAGTTAGGCTAAGACTCGTACATCCTTTATTTTTCAGAGTCTACACTCCTTTATTGTTCAGAATCTACACCTTTATTTTTCAGAATCTACACTCCTTTATTTTTCAGAGTCTGCACAGCATATCCTCAAAGTACCTTTCCTCCTACACGCTAGTTATTCGTTGGCAGTAACTGTTGAGCTTTCGTACACACCTGTAGTTTGCAATTGTTATGACGTTGGTGTCCAATAACTCTCTCTGGTGTTTCAGGGTTCACCTTTAGTCACTTATATTCTTCCCAAACTAGATATTAGTGATCTTTCTTCACAATTGATACGGCTCAAACTAGAGCGGGATCCTCTCTGTTGAGAGTTGTAATGTACACTCCCGTATTCTGGAACGGTGATCAGATCATCTTCATATGTATATTAGATTCGGTATCTAACTTATACTCCGAGATTCTCTAGTTCTGTCTTCCTACCATAAGGAATCTCGTCCCTTCTTATAGACTCCGTCTGTCCCGGTCCTCCGTCTACTACTCCCATTGTCTTGCAAGCCAATGGCCAAAGTCTAGACGAGAACTAGACAAGAGCTAGACGAGAATTAGACAAGAGCTAACCAAGAGCTAGCCAAGAACTAGACAAGAACTAGACAAGAACTAGACAAGAGCTAGCCAAGAGCTAGCCAAGAGTTAGACAAGAGCTAGCCAAGAACTAGACAAGAGCTAGCCAAGAGCTAGCCAAGAGTTAGACAAGAGCTAGCCAAGAATTAGACAAGAACTAGACAAGAACTAGACAAGAGCTAGCCAAGAATTAGACAAGAACTAGCCAAGCACTAGCCAAGAACTAGCCAAGAACTAGACAAGAACTAGACAAGAGCTAGCCAAGAGTTACACAAGAGCTAGCCAAGAATTAGCCAAGAACTAGCCAAGAACTAGCCAAGCACTAGCCAAGAACTAGCCAAGAATTAGCCAAGCACTAGCCAAGAACTAGCCAAGATCTAGCCAAGAACTTTACCCTTTGTTTCATCTGTAAACAATCACCAAGTTGCAGTACACTCCTGTGTACTGATTCCAATTCCCAGAAGTTTGAAAAGCGAGTCTAAGTATGTATTAGCTCATCTAGTCTTTGCAAGTGTCTGATCAAGCATTTATTGACCTGAAGCCAGGAGGGGGTGTTTTATACCTACCTGGTATCTTGCATAATATAATTTGGGTGGCCAACGTATGAGTCAGCTACTTGCGGACATTACTAACACTTCAGAAAAGCAGCAAAGGTATTGGCGAGTTTCGTCAAGCCAAACCAGTTGGCAGGTCCCGATCAGGTCATTCCTCCCGAGGTCTTGAGGAATGCAAAGGGTTTAGCAATTATAACGGTGTTGAAAGCGGGGTTTCCTTTCTCGGGAAGAGCCGGATCTGGAGTTATCGTGGCTAGATTGCCTGATGGAACCTGGTCTCCACCTTCAGCAATTGTTACCGCAGGAGCAGGAGTCGGAGGTCAAAACGGGGCTGAGCTCACGGACTTTGTATTTATTCTCAATACTGCTTCTGACTCTCTATACAGTGTTTTTGAAAACCATTCAAACCAAATGTTCACACCAACTTTCATTAGAATTCAAGATTCTGAAATGTTGATCTGGACGATTGCCTTATATGCAGTACATATGGGGTCTTTTGGGGGTCTTGCAATATTCATCAAGAGTCAAGACGGACGGAACTGGAGTTAAAGGGGTACGAAACCTTTTGAATCATTGGTTTGTTTAGTTTGCTAGTGTCGTTTGAATTGTTTTATTGCGCTGGTTTGAATAGTTATGAAAATCACTGTATAGTCAATTCTCGGGACTCCCACACCCGAAACCGTCGTTTCGTAATTGACTGTGCACTAGAGTCTCAACATGAGTACAACATACATCTGTATATTCTTGTACTAAAATATCAAAGCTCTCTCCGAACCCAGCGAGATAGTTACCTATCACTAGGCTCTCCAACACCATGTGGTTTCATTGGAGAAATGTTTCAATCAAAATGTACTTTATAGTGACAATTTTTACATGAAGCAATTTGAGGAGTTTCAATAGCTTTTATTACACCTTTTGACATATTACCACTTTTGGTAAATCTTCAACAGCATTAATATGATGCATTTGGACATTAAAATTTGAACCACACATGTCACAGGGAGCACCTTGAGGTCATAGTGATTTTTGAAGTCTTCAGTGTAGACTTTTTAGAGGATTTGTACCTTTATTGTCATTTAAGTAATTGATTAACGTATTCATATCATCAGTTTCTAATGCTTTGATATATTCAGGTTTTCAAGTCTTAAGTCTTTTTGCTTGTTATGCTTTAGGTATTTTATTATATCCATGTGTGTACGTTTTCATCGTGCACATATTCCCGTTGCATCTGCACCGTATCTCTCTGAACGATGTGGGACCTCTCCATCTCCACATGTCCCACAAGTTCAACACGAGTTTCTTCAGTGTTAACTGTTGACAGTTATAATATACACTCCCGTATTCTGGAACAGTTATCAGATCATCTTCAAATGTATATTAGATTCGGTATCTAACTTATACTCCGAGATTCTCTATTTCTGTCCCACTTCTCCGTCTACTCCCATTGTCTCGGCAAGCCAATACCCAAAGTCCAGACAACAGCTTGACAAAAGAGATGGACAATCACTTGAGATGCAGTACTCTCACGGGCTGATGCCACAAGTTGAACACATGTATCCACAACAGGTCCGAACAAAAACAAAGTGGACAAGTTGAAAAGGTTGGAGGGTCGAGATACCTAAAAAAGTTTGGAGACTATTCCTGTAGTGGGATATCTTGAAGTTTCCCTCTCCAGCCACCAAAACCAGAGACATCAGGTATATCCGTGGTAGGTATTGATTTATCGGATTTTAATAGCCACCACAATCCGTTGAAGGAAATTTATGAACTCAAAAATGCTCTCAACATCGAGCTCAGTTCCAAGCAGAGTAAACTAGACCAAGCCAAATCCTTATACCTGAAGCATTTAAACCATTTGGATCAGCTCCGCCAATTGAACATCTCACTAAGGAGGGCAAAACCAAGCTGCTTGAAATTGAAAAAGACAAAATGTGCCACTCAAGTCCATCTGAATTGGTTGTCGTTAGCTTCTCAACTGGGCTTTCCAATCTTGGTAATTCATGTTACATGAATTGTGTCTTACAATGTTTGGCTGCTACACCAGCCCTTTTCGATTGCCTCATGAAGAACGTGCATGAGCAAAACAAGGATACTAAACGGCTTCGCAAGCAACATTGAAATCTCACCAATGTTTTGGACACCAAGGTAATGGTTGATAGCACCTTTGTTAATTTGTTGACAGACATGTTGAAGAAAAACGGTGCATTATTTTCCCCAAAAACCTTCAAAAACGCTTCAGATCTATTTCTCCAAGCAAACAGTTTTCTACCTCACATCAGCTGGACTGTCTCGAGTTTTTGAGTTTTATCTTGGACTCTCTCCATGAAGACCTAATCAGAGCCTGATGATAGTGCAAAGAAACGGTCTATGATCATGGATCTTTCAAGCAAACAAGAAAGTGCGAGAGATACTCCCGATACGTCCAGCGTCCACCATCGAGTGGGAAAGATTTTTGAAAATAAACTTCTCCACTATTGTTCACTATTTTCAAGGCCAATGTTTATCCCATCTCAAGTACATTGAATGCAATTCAACATCAATTAAATTTAACGCTTTCTCGGTTTTATCTCTCCCAATACCGGAAAACCTCAGTGGTGCTAAGACAGTTGTGCTTTGGGATGCTTAGAGTTGTTCCTAGAAACTGAACTTTTGGATGAGAATAATAAGTGGCATTGTCCCAAGTGCAAACAATTCACCATGCTGACAAACAAGATGACTATAACTCGCTTACCTTGAATCCTCATTATTCATTTCAAGAGATTTGAGTTCGATGCTTCCAATCCTTGACCTTTAGCACCTTTTAAGTCACGAAGACGGACCAGCTAAGCTCTGTCCGCTTTTGAACCTTGATTGGTACTGCAAGACTTGCAAATATAATACTCAAATTGCCCATTTAAGATTTCAGAGTGACTCTAGTGGAAGTTGGTGTGAAACATTCCACTTGGTTGAGCGGTGCAGGAATTATTCATGACAATTCTTTTGGGTACTTCTTTGTAGAGGTGGTTGTTAGACAATCAAATCTATGTGGAGGAAAAATCCAAGAACGGAATATGGTAACATAAGGTGTTGAACATGTATGGCAACATCAAGTGTTGAACATGCATGGTAACATAAGGTGTTGAACATGTATGGCAACATAAGGTGTTGAACATGTGAGATGTGGTGACCTGTGTATAGGTGATGTTACCTCCACTACAACGGATTTGGACAAGCCACAAAATCCCAGGAGCTCAAGATCCCAGGAGCTCAAGATCCCAGGAGCTCACAATCCCAGGAGCTCAAGGTCCCAGGAGCTCAAGATCCCAGGAACTCACGATCCCAGGAACGGACGATTGCACATTGTATCCGGATCTTGGGGTGTAGTCAGGCTTGACCTACACAAGGTATTACCAAGTCCACACCCAAAGCACGGAGTCCAAGGAAAAAAGTATATGGAGATTCCCTCTTATATAGAAACAAAAGTCGCCACAAGACGGATCTGGTACACTATAGCACAACCAAGACAGAGAATTGAACAAAGGCTTCACCGTTGCGAATCTTCAGCTCATCAAACTTTATTAACCACCACAGCCAAAATAATCAGACACATGGTTCGTAGTCTCAACTGTACATTCACATTGAGGCCAAATTGGTAACTTGAACCCAACACCAATGCTACACTGGGCTGAAGTCCTTGACTATATCTTCCAGGCGATTTACCATGGAACAGCACACAGCAGGAATTATTTCTCTTCATAGTGTGGTACTATGGTATTGCATATAGCGTAAACTCAAGTCTGTATTTGGAGATACAGTGTGCTTTGTGCAGGAAGTCTATACCACTAAAGCAGAAAAATGTTCCATCCCAGTAAACCAGAAATCATACATACACTAGTAAGTGGCAAATCCGAACAGGGTGTGGCGGTGAAAATGAGATTTAGGGATCAGAAGGGGGTGTCGCAGAAAAAGTGAGCATACCCGATTTGCAGCCATTCTGTGGCAAACTGCGAACTATAAAAACCCCCGTCCCCCCCCCATATTTTTTTCCACCACCCCAACAGAAAACCCAAAAAAGAAACAACAAAAACATCTATTTTTATTTGGCCAAAGGATACCTTATTTTTCCTTATGTATCTTAATTAGTGTTTTCCACCGATCCTTCCATTTAGTATGTATGAAGCCTCTACTTTCTATAAGGCCTCTACTTTCTATAAGGCCTCTACTTTCTATAAGGCCTCTACTTTCTATAAGGCCCCTACTTTCTATAAGGCCCCTACTTTCTATAAGGCCTCTACTTTCTACAAGGCCTCTACTTTCTATAAGGCCTCAACCACACCTTATCAAAGTATTCCACTATAGCCAGGTCATTACCTATAGAGGTTGAACCAAACGGAGTTATAACTAAATGCGAAACAGAAAAGAAGTTTTATAATAAGATGAGAGTTTGCAGACCTACAATGTATGGTTATAGATGTTAGGTATAGATAGAAAAAAAAAGTTTATTGCAAACGATCTTGCTTTCTTTTCTCTTCTACTTTGACCATAATGTATCCTCATTGATGTGCCAACTGAAAGAGTTTCCCCTTAAGAAGCCGGCTTTGTTTCACTGGGACTTCATGCTCCTTGGTTTAACAACCGGTATTTCTGGTGTCATAGGAATTCCTGCTCCCAATGGCTTAATACCTTAAGCACCCTTGCACACGACCTCTTTGGTTGAATTCGATCCTGAGACTGGCGAGCCGATATCCGTTGTGGAGCACCGTGTCACCAATACAACACAAGGAGCCATAACATTCGTCATGATGTCCGGCCCATTCTTGCTCTTACTAGGTTTGAATCCGCACGCCATTTTGAGTGGTTTGTTTCTCATTACGGGGATGACGGTGGGTCTATTGACAACAAGATAAAGTTTTTCTTCATTGACAAGAGTTAGAGAACGATTTTTCCTGTCCCCAACTCTGGAAAGAACTAAATCTTATACCTACCAAAAAAACAAGCGGAAGTATTTTTACTTATACCTCCTATTGCAAGTGATTGCGGGGGTGGCAGAATTTGTCATTACTTTGACAAAGGGAGCAGTACAAAAATCCAAAAGACCAAAGCTTTTCCTTTCAATATGCACCTCCTCCTTCCTCGAATGGCGGGACTAGAAGTCACAATCTCGCTTCTTATAACTTTCCTAGACCCAGAAAAGTCCGCCCAGAAGAACGAAGCATGGCGAATGAGGAACTAAAGAAGCAGAAAAACCATTTCTTACGGACCACTCCGAAACAGACTCCCGGCCAAAAGGGACCACCATTTCATGGATGTTTACAGGCTCCGTTCACTTCGGGTCTCAGGAAGTAGGAAGGGTCAAATAGAGATGGTATCTCTGCATCCAGGAGTCTCATATGGACCTTGAAAGACATACACTCGATGTCATGAGACGATTGATATGGCTAAGAAAGAATTGCATCTAAGATTAGTAACATTTAATGTACTACTCATGGTGTTTCTTATTGTGGGATCCCGAATAGTCAAACGGTATTAACACCCATATATACCAACAAGACGCAACAGTCTAGTCTGTGGGTTGAACATGTGGCATGTGCTGACTCGTGTAACAGTACGACGGAATTGGACAAGAAGCGGCTTACATAACTTTGGGAAAAACGTGCACCGAGTCTCCACTAGAACAGGGTAAAATTTCAGAATCTTCGAAAGGACCACCAATGCCCGGAGTGCCAAACAACTGAACGCCGACGTGGTGTGCCGGCCAATGTTGAGATCGGACAGAATAAGCCTCATTTGTCTCTAATGGTAAAGTCCTACGTATGGTGGATGTAACAGCATGCTTTATGGGAAGATATCATATGGTTGATTACCTTGGGAATCACCGTTGCCCTCTTTGGCTACATGCCCGAGAGTGTACGGGAGCGACCACAGCTACACCATTGACTTGTTGACTTTTGGTCTGGATTGTCTGGTTTATACAGAGGAGAAGGAAGAGTGATTTGTCTGATATTATGTTTCGAATGTTCCCAACTACACACTTAAGGCCCAGGTGACATGAAACATATTTAGAAATCATGGACGATTAAATCAATCAAGCCTATCAAAGAGAAACCGTGCTCCAATACTGCAATCAAAACATGAAAGCAAATTCTTGATGACGGTCTCTTTCCTTGGGTTACTGTCAGGGCCGACTCAGATCTTCCACGTGAAGGTTGGTGGTGATGGTGCCTCTAAGCAGTGGCTTTACACAATTTCAATTTACATGCCCCAGGGATATAGTGCTACACTGCACTACTACTCGGCTGTTTGTTCTATTACCAGTACTCCATTACTACTTGGCCGTTGTTCTATTACCAGTACATGGACTGGTCTCGGGTTAGTAGTAGTGCTAGCACACGGACAGCGCTAGCATTGACCACAACCAGGCTGCTTGAGGCCAGGGAAACACTCTTTGATCCCAAGGGTTTCTCAACTTCTTTTTCTATTCCAGCAGCAGGCATGCAAAGATACATCCGTACAACCAGGTCCACTGGATGTCGCCACCATGGAGCTGTTGTAACGGATCGAGTAAGGTTTATCGCCCAAACTGTCCTGCGGTTTCTTTAAGTCCTCAACATACTTCTTATGGCGTTCGGGCCAGTAGTGAGAACTACCCTCGTTGACAGAATAGATGACCCTGGACTTGGGGATCTTCAAGTCGGCCGGCATCAAGATATACTCATCCAATTGAGGATCCAAGGTGAAACCGTGCACACCTCTGCCGGTAGCCAACATAAGGTGGGCCGAGGCTCCATATATGGTATCACCAGCACCAACCATATCGGAGCGCTTTTTCAAGACGTCATGGATGGAGCCCTTCAAATCATCCTTCAATTTGTACCGACCCAAAATGGTACCTACTGAAACACCAGCGTCAATATTACATGATATTGGAGGAACCATCAATTGGGTCGGTGCACACGGCATACCTGCCTCCGCCTACAAACACAAGGTCCTCCTGCTCCTCGGAAACAAGCACCTTGACGTTGCAACTTCATTACATGGCATGGACAAAATTTCTCCAATGACATCCAACTTCTGCACATCACCAGTGGAGTTTGCGGTTTCGCAGATGCCGATGAGGTTGACCAACTCCGCTCCTCTAATGTTATGGGCAATGAACATGAAGGCAAACAGGCAACTGTTCAATAAATGCGACAAGTGGCCAATGGTGTTGGGCGAGTGTTTCTTTTGTTTCCGGAGAATGAACCGGGTCAACGTGACAATGTCGGTATCGACATTCATTTGCTGCAACACCGATTGCGACATGGTAATCCAGGTTACAAGCAAAAGAGTCAAGCATAGTTGAAGAGGGTCAAAAAGATCAATTTTTGTACATCAGGAATGTGTCAACTACCAAAAAGGCACAGATGGAGGGCCAGTCTTCTTATTTCTATCCAAAGGCAATAAGTAACTATCCATCATAACAATCGCTGTGGGGTAAGGCTGAACAAGTGAAAAAGATCACACTAGTCGGTGTTGATTATTATGCACGATTGAAAAGAAGCATTCACAAGCTTCAGATCCTCACCCAATTTTAAGCGAGTCCCAGACACTTTGGGACCAAAGCCAAACACACCATTGTGAAATGCAAAGAATGCTGCGGAGTATGTGTGGTTGGTAAATGCATAATTATCAAGAAAAGAAAACTTGAAGGTGTTGGTGTGTGGTAACCCATGAGACAATGAGCTTATTGAGACATCGTGGTGGTCAAATAGAGTGCTAGTAGCCTAGGCGTTGATGGCTCCATTCCCGGTCCTTCAGTGAACGGGTGCTACTGGAAAAGATTAGCTTCTCTACCACCAACCGCATCAACTAAACCAATTGATAGGATGGTCACTTTATTAGGATATCTAGGATCGGGTTGTATACTAGAGTATCTCACTGTTACTTGTTACACTAATGTCACCTGCCAGAGATAAGCAGGAGTCAGGCATGTGAATAGCACACACAGAATGTGAGTCATTCATTGTATTTATTGTACATTCATTGGAATGCAGTTGACTTCTGTTGTCAATGTATGAATGTAGACATCTACTGTCTTGTAGTTGCATGCTGGTCGCTGCCACCTTCATATCCGTCCGCTGTAGCACAAGGTATAACTTTCTAGTCCAGGACCTTGGGGGAAACATCAGTCATCATTGAAGTAGAGATCAGCATGAAATAGAGATCAGCATGAAGTACAGAACGGCCTGAGACTCACAACAAAACGAGACTTTGAAGTAAGCGAATGGCCTGAGAATAAACATACTTCCATCTAATTGGCCCATTCATGACTCCTGAGATACCTCAGGATCTTCCCCTCTCATATGCTTTCCTGCAAACATCAATCTCTGCTGGTCAGGCGGAATGCCCTTTTTCTCTTGAATCTTGGATTTGGCATTGCCAATGGTGACTGACGACTCCACCTCAAGGCTTTTCCGCATTTGCAAGTTCTTCATTTCAAACTGGCAAAGACTCAGCTTTACTCACCAACTCGTCGTTCAGTTAGCCCAGCTTGTTGCCAGTCCAGTTAAACACTATTCCAAACACTCGTATTTCCCAGCCAAACATCTTCAACAACACATTCAACCACATTCCAGTAACTTTAGAAATTCACATGAGTCAAGGAACCTTTCCTGAATTCAAAGTTCACCAATTAACCACTTCAGTTCACCGTTTACCTGCGCAAGAAACCCTTCTCTTTTTTGGACGACGACGCAGGCTTATTGGTCATGGTATACGCCACACTTGTATATAGTGAGGAGTCAGCACCGATGATGGCATCGGACTCGTTTTCATCGTAATGAAGCGTCACGGAGCTGAACAGTGCAAACGGGTCGTTGGAATCGGGTAATCGCTGCACAAAAGGTTTTTCGTCATTCACAGGACTCTCTGGTTTCTGTTCTGCCTTTTTGTTCTTGGTCAAAACAGGAATCATGGGCGGTTTCTGGTTGCGGAGCAAAGCCCATTGTGTATCCTTGAAAAACGGGTGATTCTTAATATCTGAAGCCCCCATTTTGGACCCCAATCGCTTGGCCTCATCCTTAATAAGGAGTTTTTTGATGCAACTTTTGCATGGAGAAGAAATGGACTTTGTATCCAAAAACCGCACGTCTTTTTTGAGCACGTTGCTGAAAGTGGCCTTGCGGTCCCGGCCTTTGAATGGTGTGGTCCCGTATAACATCTCGTATACAAGGATCCCCAATGTCCACCAATCAACGGCACTGGTATGACCTTTGCCCCGAATCACCTCGGGCGCAATATATTCTTCTGTTCCCACAAACGAGTTGGTCCGGAACCCATCTATACAAGCCTTGGTATCGATATTGGGGTTGGACGAGCTGTGGCTCTTGCTGAACTGGATCTCGGGGTTCTTGATATTCTCTGATTGTTTCGACAAGTCAAAATCACTAAGCATAATGTGGCCCAGCTGGTGAAGCAAGATGTTCTCGGGCTTTAAATCCCGGTAGATGAAGCCCTGTAAATGGAGATACTCCAAGGCAGCAGTTACTTCCGCTGCATAGAAGCGTGCATCATCTTCATCGATTGTTTTGTTGTTCCGAGTCTGCAACGCCCGGAAAAACTCTCCGCCCATACAGTACTCCATGCAGAGGTACAACGAGTCGTGCAGCTGGAAAGAATGGTAGAGTGTCACGATGAACGGGTGGTTGCTGGTGGCCAAGATCTCCTGCTCGGCCAACGCCCGTTTGATCTTATTGCGTTCGATCATCTCCTTCTTATTAAGGATTTTCATGGCGTACAACCGAGACGTGGCCTTTTCCTTGACCAAAAACACTTTGCCCACGTCTCCTTTGCCTAAAAGCCGGATTTTCTCAAAACATCCCTCGTTGACCTGAACATCCAAGATCCGCGTGGCCAGATTCAGGTACATCCGGCCCTGGGTATAAGTCCGGGGTCTTCCTTTGGGGAATGTGAGCTCGCCAATGTGGTCGTTCACATCAAATACCTCTGTGGGCTCTGTCGACGGCGACTTTTCATGTAGCAATCGGACCAAGGGCGCCGATGCCACTCGCCGAAGGGTTTTTCGAAGCGGAGTCACGGGTGTCAGAAGTGTATCCGCAAGTCCAGGACCTCCGGGATGAAGGGCTGGGGAGGCCCCGGTACTGGGAGCCCCGGTACTTAGACCGGAAACGGGGCCAGTACTTTGGCCAGTACTTTGGCCAGCACCAAAAGCGGAGTGGCCGGCACCCGAGACACCGGGAATCAACATATCCTTATCGTCCATTTCAAACAACGGTTCGTCGGGTTTGAATGCCGTTTTGGGGTCCAATAAACGCAGCGTCTTGCCCAGAGGCACCGAGAGAATCGACGTATTGTGTCGAAGATAAACCTGACCACCTTTTTCTGCAAACAGATGAGCAAGCGTAAGTTTACTGGACCCAGTAGCATTGGTGTTTTCATTTCCGTGTTCATCGGACGATACACTGCCAGGAGCCATGTCCAAAGAGTCCTGGGAGCTGATATCTTGTTTTCTGGGCTCGGAGACCAGTCGTTTGCGGCCCATATAGAAGAGTTTGGGCATGAAGGAGTTTTTCTCTGGTTCTTTCAGGTCATTTAGGGCCTTTTTTGGGTCTTTCAGATCTATTTTCAGATCATTTGCACCCCTTTTTTGATCCTTTGAGTCCATTTTCGAGGAATCCTGGACCAAAACCTCAGGAACTTCGGGTTCAGCGCCTTCGGTGGATTTCTCCAGTTTTTCCCCGTCCTGCAGGGCCAGGAACTTGAATATGGATCGGAGCTTGGCGAAGTTGGCATCGTGTTTTTTGGAATCGGCACTTTCCGGTTCCGGCGTGGATTCCGAGTCCTTAAAAAGAAACCGGGAGAGTGAAATCGACCGTGTACGGCCCTGTTTGGCATCGTCTATTAACGGAGGCACGTTCCAGTCGTTATCGTCGTCGGGGTAAGTGTTTTTCAGATTATTCTGAAACACTGTCTGGTAAAAACTGACCATCATGAGAAATGGGAGTCAATAGATGTGGGTCAGAGTCAAGAAGGACTGTGACAAATGAAAGAATAGGCACTGATCAGGCCTAGACCAAAAGGAAACGAACAATGCAATAATCAAGACTAATAGAAATCAGTCAAGTAGAAGGAGACAGAAACAGACGGATACCTATAATCCAGCAATGAGAGAATCAGCAGAACAGACTGATAGGAGTGATCCAACAATGAATAGAATGACCAATAAGCTCCACAATAAGAAAAAGAGACTTGTATCAGATCAGTGACAGACGTGTATCAGATCAAATGAGTAGTTGATAAGATGGAAAAGACAGTAGACTTTCAGGACACCTCAGCAACTAAACTTGATGCACCAATCAGACCAGATAATAGAGGCAGACTTGATCAGATAATGACTAATCAACTCCGAGTTCAAACTCAACAACACTAGATTAATCAGAATGACTCGGTTATGGATGGACTGGAGCAAATGAAATGACTAATCAGATTCACCAGGTATGTATGAATACTGGTCAAAAAGATAAATCAAAGAACTGGAATGATTGGATAGTAGTAACAGATGCAGCACTCAGACTAGATCAAATGACTAATAGAATCAGCACCACAAATGTATGGAACTTGATCAAAAAATTCAAAGCAATCAGACAGCCAGAATGATCAGATTACCAGGTGTTCAATCAGACAGCCAGAATGATCACACAACTAGACAGAATGGTGACTTGATCAAATAAGATAAAGCAACAGATCAAGGGATCAAAGGTTAGTCAAGGATCAAGATCAAGACAATCAAGAGACTAAACCAAAGACTGATTACTTGATCACACCAATAATCAGCAAGTAAGTGATTTGAGGAACCAGGAAGAGATCAAGGATCAAGGGATTCCGATTTGAGATGAAAAATACCAGCAACCAAAAACGACTAATGAGTGATCTGAACGAAGCCCGAGCAGATCCAAAAAAAAAAAAGACGTGAAAGTAAAAGTGGCCAGGAGGTACTGGTGTATAATGGGTAGGTGTACAGGTGTATGGACCGAATGTACAGGTGTGTGAATCGAATGGATTGGTGTCTTGGTGTCTTGGTGTATTGGCGTTTTTGATCAGAATGTATTGATGGTGGTGGATGACAGATTGGTGGCTGCCAGATAATAGGAGGCGTGGGGGAGAAGCGGAAAAGCAGCGGAAGAGAGGCGGAGCGGCGTGGGGGAGGGGGAGGCCGGAAGTGGGGGCGGGGAAATCTTTTCTGCAGGACCAAAGGGAGTTTCTTCTCCGGAAGCTTCAAAATGGGCCGGCGTGGTGTGGTGTCGTAGCAAAATGGAGTATTGTTGTAGTGGTGGCCGTGCAGGACATTGTTGAGGCGCGGAGTCTGGGGACTGGAAGTTCTGCAGGTCACGTGTGCGCGTATATGCCGGACGCTCAACTCAGAAAGTGCAACCTCAACTACTCTGCCATTCTCTGGCGACTCTCCAATGAGTACTAATTTGACTGTGCTACAAAACACACTAGGGTACCTATGACTTTGATATTCCGGCACTACAATCTAGTGGTGTAAAGGAGTACGATAGAGTAGTACGTTGGAGAGTAGCTAGCTCAATAGGTGCTTATAGAATATATTATGGGCTATAGTGAGATATAATATTCTACTTTTCTACTCTACTTTTCTACTCTTTTTTTCTACTCTTTTTTTCTACTCTTTTTTTCTACTCTTTTTTTCAACTCTACTTCTCTACTTCTCTACTCTACTTCTCTACTCCCCTCTCCATCTATTCAACTCAGTCAAGCCTAAAGTAATTTGTTCAGAGGAAACTTCGTGAAGTGCACCTCCAAGAGACCGAGGTTGCAGAAATCAGAGGTTACGCAGTGCGTCGAACATCCGTCTATAGTGTTTTTCGAAACTACAGTGTTTTTGAAAACTATTCAAACCACACTAGCAAAATTGAACAAACCAATAATTCAAAACGTTTCATACCTCTCCAGTTCATGTCCGTCCGTCTTAACCCTTGATGAATATGGAAAGACTCCCAAAAGACTCCCAAATGATCTCCAAAGTACTGCATACAAGGCAATCATCAGATTCAACATTTGATCACATTGAATTCTAATGAAAGTTGGTGTGAACATTTGGTTTGAAAGACTGTGCGAAGGAGTACGCAACAGTTTGCTGCTCTGGCTTGAATAGTTTCAAAAAAGACTACATACACATATGTATTCATATACATAAATGCAGTGTTTTGAAACTATTCAGACCAGCGCCACAAATGTTTCAAACTGGCCCCACAAAATGTTTCAAACTGGCCCTACAAAATGTTTCAAGCCAAGAAGATAGAATGGTTCAAACCAGTGCGACAAAACATTTAGAACCCCTCCAGTTCAGTTCCGTCCGTTCTAGCCCTTCTCTGGTACTGTAAGAGCCCAAATGCAGTGCATATTCTCAAGATTTACATTTCAGAATAATGAATTTTATTAAAGTTGGTGTGAAACATTACGCCATGGTTTGAAAGACTGTGAGGGGTACGAAACTCTTTTAATTATTGGTTTGTTTAATTTTGCTAGTGTGGTTTGAGCGTTTTGTTGCGCTAATTTGAAAGCATTGTACATATGCAGATATACATACAGATATACATATATACAGATATATATATATACAGATATACATACAGATATATATATATACAGATATATATAGATACAGATATACAGATACACACAGATATACAGTGTTTTTCATAACTATTCAAATGACTGCAGCAAAATGTTCAAACCACACTAGCCAAAGTAAACAAACTGATAAGTCAAAAAGTTTTGTACTTATGACTAAAAAAGTGCTAAAGATCAAGGACTTGAAATAAGCGGATTATATGAAGTCTTAATTAAATATTCAAAACAGTAACTTTTTGAATTATTGGTTTCTTTAATATTGCTAATGTGGTTTGAATCTTTTTATCGAATGGGTTTGAATCGTTTTGAAAAACACTGCACCAATCATTCAAAAATGTCGTACCCCTTAGCCCAGTCTTTCAAAAGGCATAATAGTTCCACACCATCGTTCATTAGAAACATTATTTTGAAATGTAAATGAAATGTAAATGTTGAGCATTCTCATATGTATATTTATGAGTCTTGCAGTGATGGGGTAAAACGAACGGAACTGAAGAGGTATGAACATTTGAATTATTGATTCTTTAATTTTGCTAGTGTGGTTATTTTGCCTGGCTGGTTTGAATAGTTTCGAAAACTGTACCATATATTCTTTATCTGGTATTTCCTTACTTCTCTCTTTATCACTACTACACTACTACACTACTACACTACTGGTTTAAAGACTGGAAGGATTGCGAAACATTTTATCGCACTGGTTTGAATAGTTTTCAAAAGCACTGTACACTACAATTCAAACGACACTAGCAAATTTAACCAACCAATAATTCAAAAAGTATCTTACCTCTTCAGTCAGTTCCTTTCAGTTTCGAGCCCTGACCAATTTTGAAGGACTCCTGAATTTATAACAATCATCAGATCAATTTCATCACATTGAATTTTATTAAATGGTGTGAAGCATTACGCCATTTGGTTTGAAACATTGGACGAAACAGTACAAAACATTTTGCTGTGTTGGTTTGAATGGTTTTCAAAAACACTGTAACTGGTAATTTAGATAGAATTCCAATGCATAGTTTTTTTATATTTAAAGATTTAATTACTGTTTTTTATTCTCATGAATATTTAGTTTATTTATTTCTTTTCTCCTAATACATAAGGTCATCCTGTTTTAATACCAAATTTAATATATAAAATAGTTTGAATTAATATATTTTCATTAATATTAAAATTACCAGTACATATTGTCAAACCTTGATGTTCAGTGATTGTTTACAGATGGAAAAAAGAAGGCCTGGTTTCCTCGTCTAGACTTTGGCATTGACTTGCAGAGACAATGGGAGTAGATGAACAACTGGGACAGATGGACGAGGATCCCATGGTAGTAGGACAGAAATAGAGAATAGGGATCTCGGAGAATCAGTCTAAATACAGATTTTAATATACATGGTTAAGATGATTACTAATTTAAGACTAAAGTGGATAGGCAGAACTTAACCTGATAACTGTTCCAGAACACGGGAGTGTATAATACAACTCTTAACAGATTAGTGAAGAGGTTCAAGACACTGGTGGGAATTCAGTACAGTGGTTTGAGAACGGGGAGGAATTCAGAGACACTGGTTTAAGAACGAGGAGGAAATCAGAGACAGTAGTTTAAGAACGAGGAGGAGTTCAGAGACCGTAGTTTAAAAACGAGTAGGAGTTCAGAGACAGTAGTTTAAGAAAGAGTAGGAATTCAGTACAGTGATTTTCGAAACTATTCAAACTAGCCCACAAAATGTTTTGAACCAAGAAGATACAATGATCCAAACCAGTGCGTCAAAAGAATCAAACCAATAATTCAAAAGTCTCGAACCCTCTCCAGTTCTGTTCTGTTCGTTCTGGCCTTGATTGGTACTTCATAATTAGATAAGCAGATCTAGACTGTCTTGTCTCTGTGTTTGTTGCTAAGTCGGCATCCACATATACTTCAACGTCTTTCTCTTCAACAGACATCTTAACTTCTTTCTGATCCATGAACATTTCAACATCCTCTTGATTTGATTGTTCTGATCTCTGAAATACAATTCCTTTTCTCGGAGTCTGTAACAAATATCTCACTGCCATGTGGGCTGCTCTTTTATGTTTTGCCTTGGGTTCCATCAAATACCTAGCTAAATTCAGAGCCTGAGGATATGGCAAACCTCCAGGTTCAAGATTTAAGAATATCGAATTTTATTAAAGTTGGTGTAAAACATTACGCCATTTTGTGAGACTGTGAGAGGTACGAAGCTTTTGAATCATTGGTTTGTTTAATTTTGCTGCGATAGTTTGAATAGTTCGTTTCAATAGTTTTGAAAAACACTGTAGTTTAAGACTGAGTAGGAATTCAGAGACACTGGTTTAAGAACGAGTAGGAATTCAGTAGTTTAAGAACGAGTAGGAATTCATTAGTTTAAGAATGAGTAGGAATTCATTAGTTTGAGAACGAGTAGGAATTCATTAGTTGAGAACGAGTAGGAATTCAAAGAAGTGGTTCAAGAGTGACCAGGAATTCACAGAACTGGTTCAAGAGTGAAGAGGCTCAAACAACTGGCTCAACATATCAGTGAGTGGCTCCCTAGACGTTCACTACTCACTCCGTGGTTTACCTGTACTGGCATTCGTTCAGAGCTTGTATTCAGTTCTACCCAGTACCACATTATTTGGGTCACCACATTCCACACCTATCATGTTCTACAGACCACCTCTTAATTCCCGCTTCTAATTGTTGAGAGTTATAATATACAATCCCGTATTCTGGAACAGCTATCAAGTTAAGTTCCAACAATTCCCTTAAATGTGGAACGTCAGTAGTCCTCTTCAATATATATATTAGGATCCGTCTCTAAACTTAGACTCCGAGATCCTTATTCTCTATTTCTGTCCTCCTACCATGAGCATTCTCGTCCTTCACATAGACCCATCTGTCCCAGTTCTCCATCTACTACTCCCATTGTCTCTGCAAGTCAATGCTAAAGTCTAGAAGAGAAGACCAGGCTTTCTTGTTTCATCTGTGAACAATCATTAAGTTGCAGAACTCACGTGTACTGATGCCTCAAGTTCAACACTTACAGTGGTTTTCAAAACTATTCAAACCACCGTGATAAAACAATTCAAACCCACTATCAAATTAAACAAACCACACTATCAAATTAAACAAACCACACTATCAAATTAAACAAACCACACTAGCAAATTAAACAAACCACACTAGCAAATTAAACAAACCAATCGTTCAAAAAATATCGTACGCCTTTCACTCCAGTTCTTTTCGGTTTTGAGCCTTGACTAATATTTCAAGACCCCTAGATTTATTAGCTATTACACAATCATCCAGATTTATCATTTCAACACATTGAATTCTGATTAAAGTTGGTGTGAAACATTACCATTTGCTCTGAAAGACTGTATAAAGCCGTACGAAACATTTTGTCACTGTGGTTTGAATAGTTTCAAAAAAGACTGTATTTCCTGTGACCGCAGCCATTTCGCACACGTGACTGGCATCTGAGCCTAACCCTTTATAAAACGACAAGCTGCTGTTAAGTAACCCAAAATTGTAACGTCCAGAACGACCACCAGGACGCACCAATCACCAGACTTACCAATACTAATTGGCGTGGAGGTACTGATGTTATAATAACATGGACTGCCTTCTTTATCTGGTCCTGCATCGACCGCCCTTTCCCTACACCAGTGCTTAGTGCGCGCAGGTCATCTACACCAACCACCGAAACAGTGGTACTAATGAACCTCCACGAACTCATTGCTGGTTATGAGCACTTCGAGCACCAACTCCTGGAAATCCCCGATGACGAGGCCCTTTGGATCCTGTATACAGACGCCGTCGCCGGCCATTGGGATCGCTCTGTGTTCGTGCTAGAACGGGCCGTATGTGCACTCCCTGCCTCTTCCCTTCTCTGGAACGCTTACTTGCTGCTACCCTGGCCCCGTGAAAAACGCCTGGTGCTCATCAGACTTTATAAAAGGGCTCTCCTGCTTTTAAATCACACTCCTGCATATTGGTTCGCCCTAATCGACCTTCTACTGCTGACAACGACAACTGACCCTGACTCCTTACCCGATTTGATGCATGCTTTGGACCAGGCCTTGGTATGCTTGGACCTGTCCCATCACCTGAAATTGTGGACCACCTACTTGGATTTGGCCGAGTCAAACGGTGCCGTCCTGCATTCAAGCCATATTCCCTCCCACACTCTTGTATCCATATATAGGCGACTTTTTGAGGCCCTATCGCTTTCTCGAGCAACACTTCCCATCAATCAGCATTTTTGCATTTTGAAAATACTCGAATTGGGCGATTTTTGTACCGCAAACGGCCTTCTCCGAACCCTTCCACCCAAACAAGACCTCGAATTTCTCCACCAATACATGAAAATCCTTCTGGCCGACCCCAACTTTACTGATGATGCATACTTTGAACATTTGGCGCAAACCGCCATCCTTGACCACCCAAAAAGCCTGTATAAGGTGCTAATATGGCTTGCAGAGTACCATTCGGACCGGGAAAACCCCGAAAAGGCCCGGCACCTTTTCTCGATGGCCTTGAAATCAGGTACATCTGTCCACGACGTATCCGAGGCTTTTGATCGGTATACAAACTGGGAGGAGAACCAGCTCGAGCGTTGTGTGCAGGACAACATAAATACTCCTGAAGTAGAAGTTTTAATGGCTCGTTTTGAAGCCTTTCTCGACCGCCATCATCTTCTAATCAACGACGTGCTCATCAAGGAAAACCCCAATTGCGTGGACCACTGGATTGACCGGCTTGCTATGCTCCCAAACACCAACGACCGGATACAGGCCTATGTGCAGGCCCTCCGTGCCATCAACCCCCTAGAGGCCGTTTCGGCCCTGAAAAACTCGCTTGTGACCATCTGGAGTGCATATGCAGACGTCTACTTAGAGTCTGGAGATATCAAATCGGCAGAACTCATCTATTCCCGGGCAGTGAAGACGCCGTTCCGCAGTATACAGGACTTGGCTGATTTGTACATGAAGTGGACGGAACTTAAATTGGGCATTTCCGATGAGGCTGCTTTGAGCCATATTGAGGCGGTTTTGTTCTTGGAGCCAGAGGATCAGACAAGAACCGGACACAAGTTCCAAATCGGGCCAAATGTGTCCCAAAGCGGAAATCCTGTTTCGGAAAACGGACAAAAGTCGGCCCTAAACGGGAAAAATGGAAACAACGGAGCTCCAACGAATAAGGATACAGAAACCAAGAACGTCGTGGCTCTCTCTCGGTCCTTGGAGCTATGGAGATTCTACCTCGATCTCCTCCAAGCTGTCCCTGAAACGGGGCTGGAACGGGTGGAAACTGCGTATAGGCGCATGATGCTGCTCCAGATCATTTCTCTCCAGATGCTCTTTGATTATGGGAGTTTTCTTATCAAGAAAGGGAACCGTCTGCAGTGCTACGGCGTGTACGAGGCCAGTCTAGAACAATTCCACTCCCTGGAAGCCCAGGCATTGATCTGGACGGAGTACATGGCTGTTTATATGCAGGCCGAACCTTTTGAAGCCGTGCAGGAGCTTCATTCCCGTTGTTTCCGGACTAAAATCCCAGGGCATACTGCATACAGACTATTCTCCCAGTATGCCCAATTCTGTGGCACCCACGGCAAATTGGTGCAGGCGTCCAAAGTGCTTCAGACCGGAATTGAGTACTTATCCAAACCAGATACCCGAACATACACACCCGAAGACCGCAAACAGGTGTCGATTGATAAACTGCTGCTATATGCAGAACTCTTGGCTCTTCTAGTCAAGATAAACGACGATGCATTACTTCGACAAGCATATTCGTCAGCACTAGAGGATCTGCAGCTATTCCTAGCAGACACGGTTGAATTTGGGAAGCAATTTGTGGCATTTGAGCGGGGCAAATCGGAGTTTTTACGGGTAAGACGGCTTTTCTTGCACATAACGTCCCTAGGCCACCCATCACTTCCTCTCTTCAAGCAAGTTTGGGACGAATGGGAGCTCTTTGAAGTGGAGCATGGTGATGAGAAGTCGTTCAAGGAAGTTCTCCGGGAAAAGCGGAAGCTTTTGAAACGGCTCGGCGACGTGGCGGAGTTAAAGGCGGAGATAAACCCAATCGGGTTTGTCAAAGCTGAAACAACGCAAATCAAGCCTGCGCCAAAAGCTGAACCCGCTTCAAATGTGCATACAGAAGCTTCGAATCCCGATGCCATCGTGCTCGATATGGACGATATGTGATTATATATGTATTATGAATGATGAGTAGCAGTAAAAGTACTCATATGAACTGCACTAATACGTACAGTCAAACGAACAGTATCAGTACAAGAAAGTACCAATACGGTAATCTAATATGATGGGCAGTCATGTTTGTAGCAATCTGACAATTGTAGCATCCTGAAATGGATCCCAGAGAATATCTTCCTGTATCCATTCATCCCAGTTCATCCATCTTTAGTCTCCATAGATCCTTTGCTATGTCTTAGCCTTATGGTATCACCTAGTGGACACCACGTTATGGATAACCCTATGGACAACCCTATGGATATCCCGTGTATGAAAACCACTAATGGATATGGATAAAACTTGTATCCCCGTATGGAAACCCATATGGATAGCCTTAAGATAAGGAGATGGATGACTTTCTAGGTGATAACACCTTTTGGATAACACCTTTTGGATAACACCTTTTGGATAACACCTTTGAATGACAATGCCTGTATGGATCCATCTCATGGACTTCCATCATGCCATCGAATTGGGGCGATGTTTCTATGAATGACGCCTCTTATTGATGAGACCCGAGGGACACCTGGTGACACATAATACCACTGGATCAATTTAACCGTGAAGTATGTCATCTGTACTAAACCACCTTGGAACCATCTTATGGGCTATTTCGGCAACCTGTGACACCTTGGTGATTTACACATCACATCTTCTTGAAGATCTCCTGCCACTTATCCATGAAAGACTCGAGATTGATGAGCTGGTCCGAGCTGTTATTAAGCTTGATCGACTTGTTGCTCTGCACCAAATCCACACAGCTGTTCCAGTTGATATGGTAGAACTTGAAGATCGTCAACATGAAGCCCTGGTACAACTTCAAGAGGTTGTGTTTCTTGTAGCGCGACTTGGAGTAGATCACGAGCAACTGCAAGAACATGCCCACCAAGCTCATGGACGAGGATTTGAGCGTGCACGTTTCAAGAGCATTGGCCGGATCCATGGATCTAGGTTGACTTCCGGAAGAAGACTCGGAGTCGAGAGAAACCTTTGAAAGCGAAGCAAAAGCGTTTTGCGCCACCACTGGAGTGGACGGAGCACTAAGACTCAACGGGAGCTTATCGTTGAGCTGAATCATCAACTCAAAAAGCGACGAGGAGTTAAGGTACTCGAACTCGTCTAAACTCATGAACCGCTTGAGGATCTTGTACTGCATGCTGGAGGACGAAAGCATAGTCAAGTCTTTCCAGCACGCCAAACGCTTGTTCAACGATGTGAAAATCTCCAGATCGAAGATACTGGCCTCGAACATCTCCATCAACACGTAAATGTCCGCCACCAGTTGCGAGCCCTGGAACATCACCAAAAACGTCGGGATCACGAAAAGTTCCTGGTGTTTTTTCAACCCGCCCTCGGAAAAACTCTTAAGGTATAGAATATGCATGAAATTCTCCTTAAGTGCTGAGCTACTGAAGTCCGAGTTCCTAATCATATTCACATCCGATAAATGGTTAAGGAAAAGCGGCCTCGAGAGCACATTATCAATCACCTGCTTGAACTGTGAGTCCTTCACCGACCGGATTTGTGGCAGCAACGACTGGTACTTGGCCTCAAGCTGTGGAAGCGAGCTGCGGACCTTTTCAATGAAATCAGATCCCAAATCCAGCCGGAGGACCCGCATAAAATACTCGAATCGGTACTTATCGGAGACAGGAGACTCCCAACTCAAAGCCCGGAGCTTGTTTTTTTCTGAATGGAGTTTGTGCTTGAACGCCTTGTCGTCGTTGTCGATCATGAGCCGGAACCATGTTTGCTGGTTTGAAATGTACTGCTCGTTCAAGGATTTCCGAGAGAGTGTTTGGTTTTTGGTGGCCAACTCGAGATCCGTGAAAACCTTATGCATTTCCCTGCCGTGTTTGGCCTTATCTTGGGCATTCTTGGGAGGCAAATTGATGGGCCGGGTTTGGTCCAATACATCAAGTTTTTCCTGTGAAACAAAGTTTAGTTCTTCAGTGGACGTTTGCGATTTCACGTAGTTGGGCAACTTGTAGTTCAAGCTCTGGCCACGTGAAGCCTTGGCCATATGGGAGTATGAAAGCGAGCGTTGGGTGTAAAATTCCGAGATGTTATGGCAAATTTCGCTGTCGTTATCAAGACTGTAGAAAGACGAGTGGTTGACAGCGTTGTCCTCGGGGATGCTGGAGTCTACGGCTTCTAACGATGCCAGGGACGGAATATGAAGGTTGAGCCTGGATTGCGAGAGTTTACCTGGCAAAGGACACGGGTTGATGGACGCCGTGGACGTATTGGGGTATTTTCCGATTCCAGTTTCAGAAATATCGTCTCTGGAGAGCATGGACGATGAAGACGACGGTTTTCGAGCTGAACGATAGACATCTCCGTTGTTTTTGATGACCGGCACATTGAACACCAAGTCTAGATCGTTGCAGAGGATTTCGTCGTCGTCGTTTTCTTCATACACCTTTTTTCGAAGCTGTTTCCGCTCCTTGGACTCTTTGGCGTTGTAGAAGCGTGTTTTGGAGCGACTCAAAATGTAGTTCAGCGTCTCGGACATTTGACGGGTCAACTTGGGCGTGTGCATGGGTTCCAAGACATTGGAAGTGGAAGCTGCTCTGATTTTGGGCCTGCCCATCTGCGGCTGATGTAGAGGTTCCATGGAGAGGTCGGAAACCGAGGGATTGGGGTCTTGTAGCGTAACGGTGGAGATGGACGAATGCAAATCATCGACACCTTTCTCCAAGCCACTGGGGCTCTCGTTCTCGGTCTTTTTAGCTCTTTCTTCTCTATCGGTAGCTCTATCTGCAGGGGCTAGATTATTAGCTTTTTCTTCGGGAGCTTTTTCATCAATGGAGGAAAAGCCCGGCTTTCCATCAAGATCACCAGCTTCACTGGCTCTGTTGGAGTAGAGAGTGTTCATGGTGATGGAGCTGAGTCGAGAGTCTGGTACATCGAACGGATTGGAGTTGACCAGCGAAGCATCATCGGAATCCTTGCTCATATCCACGGGCGAGTCGGACAATCGCGATGTTTGCTTAGGCAAGCTTGTAACGGAGCTATTGATTTTCAGCAAGTAGTAGTCGTTGGGTCGTTTCTGGTCGTTCAAATTGGAAGCCAGGCCAACGCGACGGGGAGTGAAGCCGGTGTATTTCTTTTTGGGCGGGCGAGGCGCCTGGCTGATGGCGATATCGTAGAGATTTCCGTTCATCGGTTATTCAACTTATAGTTTAAGACTTTAGCGAGGGAGTCTGGAGGTATCAGTATCGGATAGTTTATTGGATCACTGGGGACAAAATAGACCGAGGGATCGGGATTCAGAGAGGAATCAAATCGAAAGAATCAGGAAACGTAACCGAAGGAACCAAAAGTGATGCACTGTACAGCTATGACTCAGACAACCAAGTATCAGGTACTTCAGTATCAAGAAATGACTTTGTCACTTCAAGTATCAGTTGTCAGCGTCGGTAACACTATCAGACAAGTAAACAGTCAGTGTTTAGTGCCGTAGGCTCAAAAGTCAGTGGTCAGCAAACAAGTATTAGACACACACTAAGCACACACTAAGCACACAGTAATCACACAGTAATCACACACTAAGCACACACTAAGCACACACTAAGCACACACTAAGCACACACTAAGCACACACTAAGCACACACTAAGCACACACTAAGCACACAGTGAAAAGGCCGGTACGGAGTTTGGAGACTGGAAGCCAGGACCAACTAGATACCGGTTAAAATTCAGAATCCTTCAGTGTTGACACTTAATTGCAAAGTCCCGGATTTGTCTCTTGTTGGGCGGGAATTTGTCTCTTGTTCGAAATTGGACTTGTCTCAATGTGGGCAGAAAGTTGTGGTGATTTTGTCAGGATTTGTCGTGGATTTGTTCTGGAATTCAAAGATTTGCGGATTATTATTAGCAACGGGGCGTGTTCCGCAAGAAAGAAGAAGGTAGCGAGGCAGGGCCGAGGCAAACGGCAGACGAACGAGTGAAAAGAAAAAACAAGAACCACAGAAGGCAGCAACTCAAGAGGCACACCGCCGGTCCTTTATACAGGCAAACGGGAATGATAGTAGTAGCAGAAACCACGGGGCGGAATACACTAGGGTAGTTGTTTGCTGTAGGATTTTTTTAGACCTTCTGTTTGGTATTCGCGGGAGTGCATACAGGCAGAGCAGGGCAGGAATGCGCGCCTGGAAACGAGGGCGCGGGGGCTGACATGCAGGTAAACCCGTACCTCCGCCGTTCTCGAGCTGCGCTATCATTTCTGCATTGTGCGCATCTTTTCCGTGCGCACCGAGTAATCCCGGGCACTGTGAGGCTGTTTGAGGGACTGATCTCGAGCGACAACGAGCAACGGTTTTTGAGCGGTGTACTTTTTTTCGCACCCTCAGAAGCCACCCCACAATACAGTGTTTTTGAAAATTATTCAAACCAGCGAGATAACACGATTCAAGCCACACTAGCAAATTATACAAACCAAGGATTAAAAGTATCGTCCCTTGAACTCCTTCCATCCGTTTTGAACTTGATTATTACAAGACCCCCAAATGATCTCGGATGTATTGCATATAAGGCAACCATCCAGATTTAACATTTCAGGATAATGATTCTAATGAAAGTTGGTGTGAACATTTGGTATGAAAAACTGTGAAGGAGTACGGACATTTTGGTACGTTGGTTTGAATAGTTTCGAAAAACACTGTATCAAACAGAGTAGAAATGGAATTGGAAATGGAAATGGAATTGGAATTGGAATTATAGAATTATAGAGTAGAATTATAGAATTATAGAATTATAGAATTATAGAATTATAGAATTATAGAATTATAGAATTATAGAATTATAGAATTATAGAATTAGAATTATAGAGTGGACTTATAGAATTATAGAATTATAGAATTACAGAATTATAGAATTACAGAATTATAGAATTACAGAATTATAGAATTATAGAATTACAATTATAGAATCAAAATTACACAATTATAGATTCAGAATTGCAATTATAGAATTATAGAATTATGGAGTTATAGAATTTTACAATTATAGAATTATAGAATTTTACAATTATAGAATCAGAATTGCAATTATAGAACTATAGAATTATAGAATTACAATTATAGAATTATACAATTATAGAATTACAATTATAGAATTATACAATTATAGAATTACAATTATAGAATCAGAATTAGAATTGGAATTGGAATTGGAATTATATAATAAGTACCCTGCTCCGTATGTTGACAACTACTGTCCTTTATGAAGATACTGTGAATTTGTTTTTCAGGGCTGCAATTTCACTGTATGCTTTTTTGGTCTACATTTAGGTCTGCATATGATTTGCATTTTGGTTTGCATTTTGGTGTATTGTTCTCAGCTTTTTCCATAGAGCAATTACACATTGGAGAACAAATAGCAATAAATAGTTCCCATAGTAGTACAGTATAGTAGTATAGTAGTAGTATAGTATAGTATTATAGTAGTAGTAGAGTATAGTGTGCAGTAGTAGTATAGGAGTAGTAGTATTATAGTAGTAGTATTATAGTAGTAGTATAGGAGTAGTAGTAGTATAGGAGTAGTATGGTATAGCAGTCTAGTGTAGTAGTGTAAAAAATCAATGACAGGTAATTAAGTAGTACTAATAAGTTGTCACCATGATACTTGACACGTGGGTCAGCAGTAGGTAAGTGAGAAAGTATTACAGAAGATAGTGAGAGTAGTAAGTACATAGTTAGCACTAAGTAGTCAGTAGTCCATATGGAGTGAGTAGTCAGTAGTCCTTATTGAGAAAGTAGTCAGTACTAAGTGAGTAGTCAGTAGTCCTTATTGAGAAAGTAGTCAGTACTAAGTGAGCAGTGAGAGTGAGCAGTCAAAACTAGTTTCTACATCGGAAGTATTAGGTGGTATTTGTTGGATCCACGATATGCCTGGCCCTGCCATAGAGGTTTCAGTGTAGTAGTGTAGTAGTGTAGTAGTGTAGTAGTATAGTATAGTATAGTATAGTATAGTATAGTATAGTATAGTATAGTATAGTATAGTATAGTAGTATAGTAGTATAGTAGTATAGTAGTATAGTAGTATAGTATTATAGAACCAGAATTACAATTATACAATTAATTAGAATAAAGTCCATTCAATGACTTAGGAGCGAAACTTGAATTGCCCAAAAGTCTCCCAAATTCACCAGTTACATCTTGTGATCGGACCCGACATTGTCGGTTTCTGTGCCATCAAAAACTCCGGCTGTTCGCCTGCTCTCAAGTTCCTGTTGCTCGTTTCTCGCTCTCCATCAGAGATCAAATTTGGAATCCCACGCTTTCTTGTAGAGTTGGGGCTTACTACTGCTTCACCTCGTCGTTATCTGCCTGGGTACATTCCTTTGATTCAACATTAGAGTCTCTGTGATCCCAAAGACGTATCTTCCACTAAAGTGCATCCTCGCGACCTGCTGGGCTCAACTGCAAATTCACGATTCTATGCTCATAGTTGGGGTTCCATACCCAAGGTCTTCCATCAGTGCTTTGAGGACATTTCTCGAGTGGAGAGCAACGGGAGCGGCCATAGTGGTTTTCCGAAAAACGACTTGGTGCTTTTCGGAGGACTTCAAAGGACTTGGTGGATTTTGGAGCACGGCCAATTTGGCTACACAGTGTGCAAGCACGATTTCCCCTCGGACATCCCACAAACTGGGTGAATATGGGTGTATTTCGATCTCTTCTGTCAGATCCACCAGGGAGATCTACTGTAAGTGTCTGCCCAATACCAACGAGTCCCTGGATGAACGACCCTGGATGAACTAATGAGGCGTGGATGAACTAACGAGACCTGGATGAGCTACTGCCTTTGCTATGGTCATCATAGCACTTGATACCATGGTAGTTTCGTGCTTCTGTCCAACTTATACAGCCACTCCGCTTCCTCTCTTGGAGAACCATCACGAGCAAAGTATTAGTAACACATCAATGTATTGAAGAACTTAAGAGACCCCAATATTAATTAGTGAGGGATTGATGTTCACCAATGACTTGAACTGACTTCTTCACTGTGAAACAGAATTCAATGTTGCCATTGCAGTGCTAAGCAACACCATAACAGGTCAAAGTTTGTAGAATTGGTCATTAGGAAAAAAAGAAGCGAATGTCCAATTATGTTGGCCTGTTTAAAGTGGTACCTTGGTTTACGGCAGGTTCATTTAGATCACGACATTACGCAGACCCTTTTGAATGACTTCCTGGTGATATTTCCACTAATGAGACGTGGGAAGACACTACACTACACTACACTACACTACTACACTACACTACACTACTACACTACACTACTACACTACATTACACTACTACACTACACTACTACACTACATTACACTACTACACTACACTACTACACTACACTACACTACTACACTACACTACACTACTACACTACACTACACTACTACACTACACTACTACACTACACTACACTACTACACTACACTACACTACTACACTACACTACACTACTACACTACACTACACTACTACACTACTACACTACTACACTACTACACTACTACACTACTACACTATACTACACTACTACACTACTACACTACTACACTACTACACTACTACACTACTACACTACTACACTACTACACTACTACACT